>LTAE01006212.1:13322-26051 GCA_001647135.1 Pontederia paniculata
CGACAGACCATGAGTGCTTGCGGTGGCTCGACGAGCAACCGCCGGCGTCAGTCGTGTACGTGTCCTTCGGGACTACGAGCGATCTGACCGGCGAAGTGGTGGCGCAACTCGCGGCGGGGCTTGAAGCGAGCGGCCATCGTTTCCTCTGGGTGCTCAGGGACGTGGACAAGGCTTTCAACTCTGCAGCAGCCGCAGCTGATCATGCAGGGCGCGATAAGCTGCCGCCGGGATTCTGCGAAAGGAACGAGGGCGTGGGGAAGGTGGTGCGGAGCTGGGCGCCGCAGCGAGAGATCTTGGCGCACCCGTCGACGGCGGCGTTCTTAAGCCACTGCGGCACGAACTCGATGATGGAGAGCTTCGCTGCCGGGGTGCCCATCCTGGCGTGGCCGATGCTCTCGGACCAGCCGATGTACGCGCTGCTGGTGACGCACGTCCTGGGAGTGGGTCTGACGGTGCGCGACTGGTCGAAGGGGGAGGAGGTCGTGCCGGCGGCGACCGTGAGCGACGCGATAAGTAGGCTGATGGGGAGCGAAGAGGGAAGGGAGGTGAGGAGGAAGGCCGAGGAGTTGGGATTGCAGGTGAGGACAGCCATGGAAGAGGAATGCGGATCCTCCGCAAGGGACATGGATGCTTTCGTAACGCTTATTACGAGATGAATCAAAAGTGTTGCTAGGATTTGAGTTATTATTAGTTTGATTCTATTTTGCTGGGATATTATTTTGATTAATTAAAGGTTAACTTGATATCGTTTATTTGAACGAATTCTATAAGTTTCAATTTTTGTGGTTTCAATTTTTGTGTTGCACTTGCTTATTTGTTCTCTGTTAAAAAATTAAATCCAAAAGTCCATGTTACAAATTTAGGCAAAAAAAATGGTGGCTTTGTTATGTTAATGATGCACACTATTACTTCAATACAAGGTTCGGTCGAATAAGTACTCGTTGACGCATATAGATGACATGTTTGATCAACTGTTAAAAGCTTTGATATTTTCAAAGGTTGATCTATTAAATGTGCACAAAGGGAGATGTGTCCAAGACAACATTTAGATTGCTATATGGACACTACGAGTTTCTAGTCATATCCTTCGAGTTAACGAAGGCACGAGCTACATTCATGTATTCAATGAATAGAGTCTTTACAACATTTGGACTAGTTCGTCATAGTATTTGTGGACGAATCTTGATATGAGTACTTACGGATCATATTGGAATCTTACGACATCGCCTTTTCGCTAAGTGGGTGAAGTTGGCGAAAAAGTTGTTGTGAGTGAGAAACTGGCACAAGAAGCTCATGTGTACGAAGAAAAAGTGAATTTGATAAAAGAAAGAATGAAGATTGCCTAGTCGAGACAGAAAAGTTATCTAGATAGGGAAAGAAGGGAACAAGTTTTTAAGGCCGGAGACCAAGTACTTCTGAATGTCTCTCCAATGAAAGGAGTTATGAGATTCAGTAAGAAGGGGAAGCTCAGTCCTTGGTATGTGGTCCCTTTTGAGATTTTAGAGTTGGTCGAAGAGAGAGAGTATGAATATTGGTACTACCCTCATCCTATAGACGAGTGCACAATGTATTTAACGTGTCCATGCTCCGAAAGTATCAACATAACGATGCCAATGTAATTAGGTAGTAGAATTTGAACCCTAGTCAGCAAGAGAGACACATATCACATAATCATTATGATAATTAACCATATGTAGTCGAGTTAGAGGAGCCGAACCTAAAGGAAGACTTGACATACTAGGATTACCCAACATAGATCTTAAAGCACAATGTTAAAAGAAGGAAGAACAAGGATATGCCTTTATTCAAGGTGGTGTGGAGATTTTACCATGGATATGAGGCAACTTGAGAGCTCGAGTCCCAAATGCGAGAGCAGTTTCAACACTTATTCGGCGAGCATCATTCATCTTTGTACTTTATGCGAAATTCGAGGATGCTTTTTTTTATGGGTACTATAATGTGGCATCCTTATTTTCAAAAATAAAAAGAAAAGAAAATAATGGAGAGGAGAATGATTGCTATGGTCAAACCGTAGCGATCCAAAGGTTGCTACAGTCTAACTATAGCGGCCGGGAGAGGCTCCTCTCTTGATCTTTTTTCTTCGGTGACATTTGGAGAATGACATTTTGGGAAATTCCCCATTTTATATAAATTCTTCCCCAAACCCATCTTTTCCTCTAGTTTAACCTCCTACTTCTTTTTCTCTATTTGCTTCTTCTCTTCCTACGTTTTGGTGACGATGGTGGCAGAAGGGGGAAAAAGGAAGGAGATTGATGACATAGCAGAGGCTCAGGGATGTCATGGTGTAGGCTAAAGCTAGGAAGAAACACTAGGAACCAATCTACCGACAACAAGGTGGGTTTAACGAGATTGAACAATGAAATTACAATAGTCTAATTTAGCTTCAAATCAAATTTCATTATTATATCGATAATGTTTATATGTACTGATATGATTCATGTCTGTTTAAATATAATGTGATTGTTTTATGAATTAGAACGACAAAGGTTTATTTTCTTAGCAATATTGTCCTTTCTACAATAATTCGCTAGATCCTTAAGTGTTTAGGTATAGTTATTATATTTAATATTCTTGTTTGATTGTTTTTCGATCCAAGAATATTTATTGAAATCACAATGTGTTACTACA
The DNA here is from genome assembly GCA_001647135.1 of Pontederia paniculata. Classification (NCBI taxonomy): domain Eukaryota; kingdom Viridiplantae; phylum Streptophyta; class Magnoliopsida; order Commelinales; family Pontederiaceae; genus Pontederia; species Pontederia paniculata. The sequence continues at coordinate 15,972 of LTAE01006212.1, forward strand.
GTTCACATTACGAATCATAGCACAACTTAAAAGTATATTACGATTGAAAAAGGATCACTATGACCTTGATACGACATGTTACGGTACTGTCATAGCGTAACAAGAATTTTCATAGTGCATGACTATGATTTTAGTAGAATCCTTACCACCTCGTCAAATGCGCGACGACGAAACCATAGAGCAAGACGATGTCATATGCATGGCTATGATGGTCAACATGGCCACCGTAGCGCATGCAACGTGCATGGCCACTATGGTCCTGGACATCATATCACATGGTTATGGTGGCCAAATGGACACCCTAGTGCATGCATGGTTAAGGTGTGCATGCGTCATGGGGCATTTGTGCGGGGCACGATCACGTGTGGCGTCTAGATGAGCGGGGTACCTAGACAAGATATTTTAGTGGATTTAAGTGATGAAACAACGGAAGTCTTGGGACACGAAGTACGTGAAGCAGTGTCATGTTTGATGTCTTACGCGTGCGCTTGGACAAACGTCAAGATGGGCGCTCCTCCAAGGGGACTCGGGGCACCGGAAGGGTTTCTTGATTGGCTTAGATACAAGGTGGAGGCTTGTTTATATGGAGGGCGTCTTGGAGTAAGTTGGTTACAATGCGAAGTGTCAATCCTAGTATTGTGACATGCACAATGAAATCAACAATAATCTTTGAAAACTAAGGTTGACATAAGCAATTTTCATCAAACAAGGCAAAAAGATACAACAAGGTGAGGGGTTAGCATACTTCCCCTCAATAAACTACAGGCCTAGGTGGTAGATTGGCGAAGAATGGCGTGGAAGACCATCTCCGAGAGCGCATTCCACCATTACATAGTTATTCCTAGGCCATAAGTCGGCAATTCTATGAAACTAGGTTAAAATATCTAAGAAAAAGGACAAAATACATGAGAAATCTTAAAAAAAGTGATAAGATAATTTGAGACCATTCATATGATATCCCTTGACAAACGTGAGCATGACCTATGAGAACGGGGCATCACAACGAGGCGTAATGTGGAGCATTGGTCTTGGCGCTTGCCTTGGTAGTGCGACAATGTTACTTGAGCGGCCAACAAATAGCCTATGACACATGCACCATGGGCCACCATAGAGCATGACTATGATGGCCACATGGCCATCGTAGCACATGCACCATGCATGGCTACGGTGGCTATTTGGCCACCCAAGTCCTCCACAAACACATATATATATATATATTAAAAGTTAAATTACTAGTCAATTTAAAAAAAAAGATATTTACTTATTAGAATCAATTAAAAATGGAGCCAAAAAATTAATAATAGAACCCAAAATAAAATTATTTATTTTATGTATTTATTATAATTAGTCAAAAATTGAGTCGAGAAATTATATTTTATTTATTTAGTTATTATTTGTTAATATTAATTCAATTATGGGATTATATATATATAGTGATTTTTTATTGTTAATGATAAATTGTTCCAAATTAATTGTTAAGTTATTTAATGACTTGAACTATTTTTGTATCGTGATACTTATCATGATTTAAATAGTATTATTTGAAATTCGAAAATGATCTAAATTTATTTTTAAGTTGATTTTTTATCCGAAGACATCAATTCATTCTCGATAATTTATCGCCACATTTGATTTTATAATTTATTCAATTCATGTGGACTCATATATGACTTACAAATTTTCTCAATATTGTCATCTAGCTCTATAACCTACTCATATGATGATCCTTGAATTCGTCGAATTCGAAAGGTAGCTAATAGACTAATAAAGATAAAATACAATACGAGGGATGTCATGATATACCTATGCATTAGAGTTTTTGTTATTGATTTACCTATACTAAGGGACATATAGTGTAATTGAAGCCAACACAATAAAACTACATGGCCCGTGAAAGCAAAATATCATCGTCATTGTTCCTGTTGTGTAGAAATTTTCACCCGAAAAGGATTTTGTACAAGATATGTGATGCATCCTTCCTTAATAAAAAGACACTTATCGTGGCTTGATCCCCCCTATCGACATACGATTATTTTTTTTATGGCATCCCCAATAAAATGAAGAATTGTTTCAATATAAAAAAAATCATAGAAGTTGAAATAATAACTTTCATGATCATTGATTTACCGATTCCTAATATTAATATCATTGTACCTTATTGATCATATGATAAGGTACTTCTTCTATTGATCATTAAGTTAAAAGATGATGTTGGACTATTGATTCTCATTGTTTTCTATACTAGTTACCAATGATCTCATGATACTCCGCCGAATTACTAATTAAATTGATGATGATCTATCATTTAATCTATCTTGACATATATGTCTTATTGCTACATTGAGTTATCGTTCGATAATGAGAATGCTATGTTTTTTTTTAAATGAACAAATTATGTTCATTGTTATATTTTCAAAAGCTTACGGGAGAAAACCTTCACTACATTGATCCCTGCAACTCTGCAAGTACTTGATTTCTTGCTCGACGGATTGATGTTGTGTGTGGCGATGAGGCTTTGGTTGCTGTTGCACATGGCTAGAGAGTCATTTTTTTTTATTTTTTATTGTGTTATATGTCGTATGGGACATTGAGTTGTAGAACTAGTCTAGGTACTATTTGGAGTATGTACCTTGGAGTCTTATATGAGATTATTATGTTAGTATACTTCTTTTATATTTTTGGTAACGTGTCACTTATGTTGATTAGTCATGGTCAAGTAATGTATAGTTGTAGCACCATGAGAGGAAGCTTTGCCACATGACGAATGACGAATGCCAAATTTTGGGTCGTCAAAAATCCTCGGCGTCGAGACCTACGGATTCGCTCCACCAACATCATCTGTAGACCATGCCTCCGTTAGGCAAGCACTGACAAACAAATAGAGGGAAGCACGAGAAGAGGTCGGCGTCCCCTACATGCTTGCTAACGGAGAGATGTTGGAGGTGTATGCCAACTTTCTTCGTCGTTAGATCCACTCCGGCGTCGGCGTTGACTCCGGCCACATTTTCAATTCTTGTTATGCGCTCGAAGGTCGATTCATCGATATAATAAAGAGAGACGGCGAGCAGAGGAGTACAACAAGTACTTCATCATCGGCCCTCTTAACTCGATCCTTCATCTACCCGACATGACTCCCTAGTGATGGTGCGGGAGACAATTAATGCTTGCGGTGGCTCGACAAGCAACCATCAGTGTCAATCATGTATGTCTCCTTTGGGACCATGAGCTGGGAGATCTTGGCGCACCTATCAATGATGACGTTCATAAGCCATTGCGGGCATGAACTCGATAATGGAGAGCGTCACTATCAATGGTGCCAATCATGGCGTGGTTGATAGTTTGGGACCAAATGACACACATCCTGGGAGTGCACGACTGGTCGAGGGGGGAGGGAGACGAGGAGGAAGGCATGGGTGTTGCATTTTTATAGGTGAGAAGAACATTTGAGGAAGAAGACACATCCTCCGTAAGGAACATGGCTGCTTTCGTAGCTCTTATCGCCAGATGAATTAAAAGTGTTTACCTAATGGCCACAAATGAAATTTTATGGATGACTTGGCTATGTTCAAAAGCAAATTATGGCTAGGAAACCAATTTGAACAAGCATTCATTTGCGAGGACTAATACTTGATGCATCATATCTTCATAAAGAATATAGAGAAGATATAACATACATATCCTGAATTCCTGATATCCAATTCGTAATATATGTATAAATGTATAATAACGGCATGAATGGTCACAATATACAAATTCCAGGTATATAGGCACAACACCAAGTATAGCAGCCTGCTACACTGCAGCTGCACATGCACTATATTGCTTCCAGGGGATAATAATTTTGTATGGAATTAAGCTGCTAATTCTGCTGAGTGTGGATGGCAGTGACTGTGGAGACCATGGAGTCCACCCCACAGACGTTCCTACCTTTGCAGATCTTGTAATAACCATGTTCGCCCCAGTTTTCACCCCATGAGTTCTTTATGATCCAGAAGGGCTTGTCCTTGAGCCGGATGGGAGCAAAACCGGCAGAGCCGTAGCCCACGAGAAGGACTCCATGATCTAAATGTCGTCCACAAATGTAAGGGCATGAAACACCGCCAATATAAGTCTGCATATACGCTGCATTTATGCCAACTGCAAAAAGAAGGGTTAATATTGGAAAGATCACATGTCTGTAAACAGCAAATCCAGATATTATTCACTGGAGATATAAACAAAGAAGAAAAAATTACCATATTACAGAACGTACTTATCATTTCAGTTAGACTTATACATCAATTGGTCATGTCCTTTGTGCTTATGTCAGTTGATTGTCTAAGCTATCTTTTTACATTCATAAACAATTCCACCTCCAATACTATTAAAGGTCCACTCTCACAACTATTTGGCTATAACATAGTGTTTCTTTTTATAATGAATGCATGACGGTTAAGGTGCTTTCAAATTTCCCAAGCTGATAAAATGGAAGTTTTGGTCATCAGTTTTGTTTCATATGCTATATATAAGAAAAAGGTTATTTCTGATTCATAATCTTATAAAATGAAAATTTTGGCAATAGATCATCATACTTGCAAGAGGACCGTGTTTCACGAGATTAGCAGCAATCTGATCTTCATTGATGGAGACCACGCTGAAGTTTTGAACGGAGGCAGCAATTCTGGACTTGTCAAATTTACAAGTAGCATGGTCGGTCCCAGAATAAGGATAATCTTCTTCACGCTCAAGCCCGCCAGCTTTTTGTAGATATTGAAATGCAGTTGTCATCAAACCACCATTGCATCCAGAGTCACAAGCATCAGGTTCCTCGGAATCACACTGCCAGCAAATTTTCGTTATTGATATGTGGAGCAAACTGATCAGGTTGTAAACAGTTGAATTGACATCACAAATTCTAATTCAAGATGAGAAGTTAAATATGTCAAGAGTTTAAGATATATAATTAGGTAAAAATGAGAAGGTATCAGAAACATGATTGTGCTAAACTTAAAGGGGAGATTTGGCAAAAGATGAATGCAAAACTTGCAACAATCAGAACTGCAAACACTGAGTTCTAGCTGAAGAGACTGATATAACTCTCCAAGATTCTGATGGAATCCATTCGATGGACATATTAAAATATTCATCCATAATAACAGCATTATTTATCAAAATGTCTAAAATGAGGCATGAAGTTTAGACTTTAGTAGGTACAACAACAGCCAAATGTGCATAATCTTCAAATCAAGAAAAAAATAAATATATGCAAAAGGAAAACAAAGGGAAATATGCAGGAAGGTTGTAATCTTCACACACTGGTTTTATTGTCCTTATGGTGCAGTATACATGAAGAGGTCATTTGGCATGATTATATTTTTTTTGCTTTATTTTCTTTTCCAATTTTGCCTTTTTTGACTTTTCCATATGATGTATAGCATGAGGCATCAACCACAAGCTTTGTTATTATTCAGCTGTGAACCTGGTCCACAGTGCAATATAGTTCCTGTGCACAATAAATTAAATTAAATCCCGATGAAGGACAAAAATTGACATTGTGGACTTTTCCTTCTATTTAGACCCACAACATTAACTTTTGAGGATAAACAAAAGTGTTATTTTTATTATTATAAATTTAGCTACCAGTCAACTGTTAAATACAATTTGGTAGGTTATCCCTCCAAACTCTATCAAACCAATAGAAAAATTTCCTCAATTTGCTTAATTGTTAATCTATTTTTCATAATTTTCAATTATGAATTTATCTTAAATTTTAGGAGCTCAAACCCCTTCCCAAGCCAAATCTTTCTTCCACTGGACAATTAAGAGAAAGAAAACTAGTAACACTAATAAGAGATTAAACACAAAATTTATCGTGACCGATGAGAATGAAGAAGACAAACCTCATGGTCACAATCAACCATCTGCTGCTCGCTCAGGCTCACAAGTTTCCCGGTGGCCAAAAAGTTCGCGCCTTCCAGCGCTCCAGAAGCGCTGAACGACCAGCACGATCCACAAGAACCCTACAGACACAAGAACCCAAAGGCCACATCAATTAGCTGAAGAACGAAAAGTAAAAGGGGCAAAAACCAACTTTTTCGGAGAAGTATATTTCCATCGTATCTTCCAATTTGGCAATTTGAATCCTGTGGAAAGCAAAGACGGGTACCTGATTTTTGACGGGTGTAACGGCGCCGAGATCTCTCCAGTCGAAGTCCGTCGGGAGATCGTTGGTGGGGAGGATCGGTGCCTCGTGAGCTCCGGCCAGATGGGCCAGGCGGTGGCCGTCGCGGAGGCCGAGGTACGTCCGCTCGAACTCCTCCGGCGTGAGGTCGGAGAACTTGGTGACGCCGTGGACGGCGGCGGGGTCCAGCAGCTGGTGCCTACGCGCGCGGCGCAGGTTCTCCTTGAACACCTGGAAGCGCCGCGCGTGCTCCTCCTCGCCCGCGTACGCCTTCCCGAACGTCCGCACGAAGCTCGCAAAGTGCGCCTCCGCGTTCAGCAGCGTAGCGTCGTCGTCGTGGCCCTCGACGTCGACCACCTGCCGGATCAGGGCATCCTCCTCCGGCTGCTCCCGGACGCCGGAAGCGGCGGCGGAGGCGAGGAGGAGAGAGGAGAAGAGGGAGAGGAGGAGGAGGAGGCGGCCGCGAGCCATTGCCGTCGTCGGAGATCGATCGATGGCTTTGGTCATTTGATCGAAACGTNAAAGACTCTTTTACCCTTTCGAATTGAGGAATGATACTTATGTATTAATAAATCGTAAACTAAAGAATCAATATTTTATATACTACATACAAGAACTTTAGGATCTTTGTTTGCGTGCATTAAGAGGAATGATAAAAATAATTTAAAATAGTAAATGAGACTGAGGGTAAGTTTGGAATAAAAAGTTTAACCCATCTAATTCCACCAAATCGGTGGAATGAAAATATGGTGGTTTTAAGGGTTGCCATAACCCTCCATAACCTTTATACCATCAAAAAATAAAATACTCAAAAGCGAGTTATAATAACCCTTCTCAATTCATCCATCAGTAACCCTTCATATCCACTCCTAACCCGTCATCCAAACGAGACTTAAAAGTTATCTATAAACAATAGAGACTAGAGAGGTCAATGCTTAGAAACTTTTTCCTTTTCATAATTATCTATATTTTTTATAAGTAATGCTTAGAAACTTTATCTTAATAATACTTTAATATGCCATAGTCTAGGGTTTAATTAAAAATTTGGATGCTCTTAATGTCATTCCACTTTACTTATTTTGCCATCGTTCTATTTATACTATAAACAACCTCATTAACGCTCTCAAGAAAAAAGTTAACATATCTAAAGAAAATGAGACATTCATTTTTATATTTTAATTATTATTTTGTTACTATTTGTTTTAGATATATATTCTAATGTGATTATACAAAAATTATATTTAGTTATTTAAAAACATTATAAAGAGCATATTTTAAAAATAGAGCAAATATTTGCTTTATATAAATATGTTTATCCATTATGCATTATTTTAGAAATTTGTAAATAGAAAAGTATTTATTAGGGTTTATTTGTTTATCTTTCTTAGAGTGTAAATAAATTCTGCCGGAAGCTCGATCTACTTTTATGTATTATGAATTTTCTCAAATTATAAAATATTTTTTTACCTTCTATAATTAGACAAATAAAAAGGGTTGAAGTTGTACACATATAAATATTTCTTATAAATATGCTATTTTTGTTATCTTCGTAGGTATATTCAGTGCATTCACACTAACATAAAAATATATGAGATCCACATTTTAATTTTTGAATAATTTATTTTTATAAGTCTCATATGTCTTTATATGAGTGTGAATGTACTGAATGCATCTAATTGTGTATGCACTTTAATACACTATTATATATATATATATATATATATATATATTAAAAATCATCTAAATCATATTAGGAATTAATATAATATATATAATGATAAATAAGTCGTAAGGAATTAAATAACTAATAATGAATAATATCACTTTTCATAGAAAATGTTTGTACATATTATTCATTGGTTGGAAGTATATATCAAAGACTTGCAAAAATGAGTCTGTCAATTTTTTTTGGAATTCGTGGACTTTTTCTTGAAAATATCAGTGAGGTTGTTTATAATATAAATAAAATAAAAATAAAATAAGTAGAATGGTGTGGCGTTAAGATTTAAAACTTTGAAAATGGCATTAATTAAGAAGTTGAAAGTGAAATAAGAACATCCAAAAACTTATCTAAGATGATACGTGGCACGGGTACAAACAGAATTTTATGATCATTTTTTTTTCTTGAACCTATAAACTGTTTGTGCACATTTATTGCTAGTCTAGTTCATCTAAATGGCCCCAAGGAATAACGTCATATTCCGGGTGAGAATGAAAAAAATATGATCAGAATAGTTGATGGGATAATTAAAGTTGATTGACACAGATAATTTGTGTTCTGAGTTAAGAAACGAAAATATTAGTAGTCCTAAGTTTGAGTTTTAAAATTGTCATTTTGATTAGAATTTTTTTTCGTCGCTATCCGTCCAAATATCAAATTAGTCATGTACTAATAATCTTGAATACTCATGAAGTTTATCCATCATCCAAAAAAAATAGTTGATGGAACCAGAGTATGTGAAAAAGTCTACCAGAGACGATGACTTAGTTATTGGATATGCATGTATATCATAGGTGTAGTAAAATATAGTAACAGTGCGTATTTGTTTTTTTTAATAAATATAACAAAAAAATACGACTGAATGCACATATTATATAACATTGATTGTTCATTTGATTGCCCAACTGCATGCTAACAAGTGTAACCTATTAACAGTTATAGGTGAAAAGGTCAGACTTATATCTTATAATTTTTTAGTGGAAATCATGGCTTCAATCTTAACAATCGAACCAATAATAATTAAGGTCGATATTGTTATACAAACAGTTTAGAGACAAAGGACGAAGGTACTTCATACATGGCTCCAAGATATGGATAGGTACATTGGGACTTTAGGAATTATAACAAATATAATTCGATTAAATAGAGGTTTTACGGAATACCTCTTGCAGCGAAAATATAGGTCATCGGAATCGAAAGAAATTTTTTTACGAACACTGACAGCTCGTCGGTCTGTCCTTGTCATCGGAAATTGAATCACGTGGACTTAGAACATATGTCACAACTCAAATATCTTAAATAAATAATAATATCAAAAGACAAACTTTTGCTCATGATCATACACACATGTATTAGCATTGGGGTCCCTTTTATAGTGCAAGGTGAGGGAGAGGAGAAGGCATGCGTATTATGATATACATGACACTTGATCTCCCATGGTTAATGCATGACTCTTGGATCATTGCATGTCATTTGGTCTCTCATGGTTAATGCATGACCCTTGGATCATTGCATGCACTTATTCCAACAATCTCCCACTTGCATGCAACGGACCAATGTCATTATCAATCTATTATCTCAATATGACAAATGAGTTGTGCGACCCACGAGTACAAGCACAACACAAAATGTGGGAGCTTATTGTTGTGACCTGTTAGGGATACACAACTGCTCAACCAACTTAAGAGTCTTATCATGACATGTTAGGGAAAACATGATGCTAGGGAAAATATGATGCTCTATTACTAAGTTAGATTATGACATGTTGGAAAAAATATAATCACTCAAACATTTTGTAAGCAAGGGACTATGGTTCACATAGTTGCTCTACAAATATTTTGAGTCAAGGCTATGACTTACATAGTTGCTCAAATATATGTACTCGTTGTGCCCCAGATCAGTTTTGTTGCATAGTCACTCAAACATTTTGTAAGCAAAGGAGTATGGTTCACATAGTTGCTCTACAAACATTTTGAGTCAAGGCTATGACTTACATAGTTGCTCAAATATACGTACTCGTTGTGCCCCATATCAGTTTTGTTGCATAGTCCAGACATCCCGTGTCTGACTCCGTGGTATTCAATTTCGTATGTAAAAATCATTTATCCATCTCAAGGATAAGCTAGTTGGCCAACTATATACGAAATTCTTATGCAACTCATAACATATCTTCCTCTCACTCTCATGCTTCTCAATCACA
>LTAE01006213.1:0-15319 GCA_001647135.1 Pontederia paniculata
GATTTTGGGTCTAATGTTTTCACGTATTCCTAACTTTAATTATTTTCAAAGTAGTTAAGTCATCCGTTTCCGGAGTCTTATATATTTAAATCAATCCTTCTGTCATCCAACATTTAGATATTTTATTGGTTAATTCTGAAAGATAACAGTGGTTAACAGATCTTTTATCTCTAGCTAATCCAACCTAATTCATCTATCTATTTATCTTTTAAAACTTAAATCTAATATTTTATCTCTTACATATTCTATCTTATCTTTTTATCAATTCACTGAATATATTTTAAATCGGGTTTCAAGATAAAAATTTAGAATCTTAAATTCATCAATCCTCGTGGGTTCGACACTCTACTCATCTCTTTATTACTTAAGAGACCAGTATACTTGCTGAGTATTTAGCGTGTGATTTTTCGCATCAAGGGCACGCTACATCATCACTGGAGTGATGACACCCTTGATGAAGCGCTATAACCTGAGCCTCTGGAGAATCAAGAATGTGGGCATGAGTAAGATTGACATTGAAATGTTGCTAAATATGTTCATTCATAGGCGGTGCAATAATATCTTCCTCAGCATACACAACAAGAAGACAAAGTTGATGCTCCCAAATGTGGAATGCACAACCATTATGAGAGGGGAGAACCTCCTGCTCCATTTCGACCAAAAAGAGGCGACTCCGAAGTCACCAATTGGAATATTCTTGTGAGACGACAAAGGAAGCGCAAGGCTCCTACTGCCTTCACCCCTAACGCTGACAAGGGCTTCTTCGAAAATATGCTCAACCAAGAAAGAGGTTGACATGCATCCAATTTTCATGAGAGACTTCTCAACTTCTTCAAATTCTTGTGATCTTAAAATTGCAATGCAACAATTATGAATGACAATGACATAATTAAGGAGACTCAAAACCAATTTCAATAAGCTTTTCATCAAGGCAATTGACTTCCTTTGCCAACAACTAATCTATTGTTCAATATTGAAAAGGATGACAAAGTCAATCCAATACAATATAAAAGCCAAAATGTAAAATCGAAGATGAAATAGATCAAGACAAAGGACCTGAAGAAATGTTGGTTTGTCCAAATAATGAAGGGGATTATCTATACATTGAAGCACCTAATTATTTGTTTGATTATTATAGTTGAAGTTGAAATCAACGAGAAGATTTAATGTGGTCACCAATAATTCTTATTTAGCAAAAAAAAAAGATAAATATATTGAAGGTAGAAGTGAGAAGTTCATTGCATCCTTTTACAAAAAAAAAAGAGTGTTCAAAATCCTTAAGATGACTTCACATGCATGGTTCCTCTTAACATGTGAAGTGATATTATTCATATCAAATTTTCAACTCAAGCGTCAAGTTCAATAATATAATAGGCAATTTGTTATGGTGTAGTATTTGCAAATGAATTGCCACATAAATTATTGAAGACAAGACTCTTATGGGAAATTAAGCATGATCCTCCATATTTTTTCAAGGAAAACGTATCTTTTAAGTAGGACAATAAATCGTATAACCCATATAGTTTTAAATGTATTATGGATCTCAGTTTATTTGAAGTTCTATTTTTAGTTTTTCCTTTTAATAGTTGTTTTAGGCTTATTAGTTAGAGTACAATAGAAATTATGAAACTTTGAGTTCATTTATTCTAGCAAGATTAGTTTTATATTTTTATAATATTACTGCTAATCCTAATTTGGCTTGATTTGGATTTTCCTTTTCTTAACAAGACTTTATTTTATGTTGGATTATCTTGGCTTGCTAACCCTATAAAAGGGATGGTATGGTTTAATAATATAGAATTTTCATTCAATCTTTTTCTTCTATACAAGAAATTTTATCAATGAACTCTGAGTCATTAAGCTTTTGATGGTGGTTCGAATCACCAACCTCTTCTAGGGATACCCACAAGAAGTTGTAATCTCCTCGGCATTGATCTCGCACAATGCCACAAGCCCTTGGCTTTGTACATATATATTTCTTTTTATCTCAAATGATAGCTTTCAAGTGTTGTCTAGATGATCTTCTCTTCGTCAATGCATGAGAAAACAAGAGCCGATCAAAGAGTCACCATAGACCTTTAATGTTTTTAGATGGTTCAATCTAGAAATGGGATGAAAAGAAGAGTTGTAGAAAAATATTTGTCCTGTATAACTTGAATTTCCCCTATTTATTAATGGAGACTTCTTAAAAGGTGAACACAAAGCTTCAAGCAATTCTGAATCTCATGAGATTAAGGGTAGTTTTCACTAGGCATCTTAAGGTTTCCAATTAGGTGAAGTAGTAGTTTTTCGACACAAGATCCACTCACGAAAAAAATTAGGGCATTGTTTTTCCTAACACATATATGAATGATGTCAACATTTAATGAAGTGTCTCAAATTATTCCTGGAGATAGTTAATGTTTGCACCTATACCAAATCACTTATGTTGTATGATGTGTCGCGTAACATATAAATTACATTAATCCTCATTTGATCAAAACTACCTATACATTCATGTTCTTCCCCTCCTTGATGATATTGATCATGATCTACCCTTTATGTCATTTGCATGTCTTGTGTTCAATCAAAATAAAATTCAAATAGGTGTCAACAAGTTTGTGACAATGTATATGTGGAATAATGAAGACTATCAATTTTAAATCTTAGACAACACAACAATATTGGAAGTGCACAACCATTAATTGTAGTACTACAAATATCGAATCCACAGAGAAGCTAAAACAATTATATAGATGAGACCATTCCAACCTAATCTAACAAACTAATCCTAGAGAAAATGATGAGTAAAAAATATATGTCATATAGCTAAAAAGGAAGAGTATCAACTAAATGGTATTTTTTATTTCAGAGATTTTCATAAACCAAATAACTAGCAATCTTAGGAATACTTAGCAATGCAATAATAAATAAAATTATGGAGTTAGTCCTGCCTCGAGGATGATTGAGTTAAATATTGTATCTATCATACAAGTTAATATGTCGCATAAAATTCTAATGAAGAGAGGAATCACTGATTTCTTTTATAATGATATGAACTCGTACCACAATCATGGATTACTTCTGATACTTCTTCATCTTTATGAAAATAAGGTATAAAGCAATGTTATTTTGTTCTAAATACACAAATTGGTAAAAATTGAATATGACAAAGGTGTGCTCACTCGAAAGAGGAAACTAAGTATAATAGAGACTCAGACTCAAAAGAAGGCATGAAAATGGTGCTAAACACAAATTCAAACACCAAAAAATCATGCACTTAATACTACGCATTGAATCTCTCCGGACTTGAATCTTTGCTTGCCCCTAAGCAAATGAATTAAGATTAAGGTGAAAGAATTTCAAATGTGAAGACCACAACATAAGGAGCAAGTCAATATTTTTATCGAATAAGACTTTTGTAAATACACTACAAACAATGCCATCTTGACCTGATTAAACTATGGTTAAAAGTCACTGAGGTCTTTGGTTAATGCAATACAAGATCACAACTTTGCTACCCACATGTCATAACCTCCCATTAGATCCAAAGATTCTTTTTTTTCTAGCAACTAACCTATTTAACTCTTGTTATGGAGCACATGTTCATCATTTTTTTTCCTTTCCTTTTCTTGTCTACACTCTCTCTTCATCTTCTCTTTTCTTTTTTTATAGGATCTGTAAAGGTGTTAAACAGAAAGAGACGTGTCTCCTAGCATATCCTCATATTTTCTTCATAAGTATTAAGTGAGGATGCTAGGATTGCCATGAAATAGCATACTCTTGACTCTTTTAAGTGAAAGGTCACAAGAGTAATTATTGGGTGAGAAGGATTATTCTCTAAGGCATTGTCCATCTGTTTCTTCTTGGAATACTCGGTAGCTGCCTGGAATGCTTCAAAATAGCATGCTCTTGACTCTTTCATGTGAAAGGTCAGAGGAATAGTTATCTAACAAAAAAGAAAAAGACTCTTGCAGATTAAATTAGTGACTATAGTAGTAAGGGACAAGGATTTTCATTTTTTTTCATGCTCTTATGGAGGCTAGTTGCACAAATAATAGTAATTTTCAAAATTCCTAGTCCCAAGCAAGTGGTTGTGATACATAGAAATTTCAATACATGTTAGATTTGACCATGACACAAAGATAATTAGGTGTTTTCATATGTTGAATTGCAGTTATTAAAAGCAAAATACATATCTATATAGTAGGGATTGGACCTCATTCTGCCTCAGTTAGTATGCTCTAGAAAACAAACTAAGGGAGGTCTCAAGAGATGCATGCAAAGTGAAATGAGAAATAGAAGTAGACAATAAAAAAGAAACTAAAATATGGATGTGATTAGCAAAAAATGATGGTATTTTCTAGATTGAAAGTTGATGAATAAAAATCATACCATGATCTCCTCCAAACTTAATCTCAACAATGTCCTCAATGTTATATTAAGTTGGTAGAGTAATCAATCTCCTTCAAGATGTGGAGGAATTCTTGTTGGTGCTTTCAGCATTGATATCATGATATTCTAATATATGATATCTTTCAGCCATAGAATTTAGCTTGGATATTTTGGAAAAGGGTGTGAGATTTCTTTTGAACTGTAAATTATCTGATTTATGCAAAAACAAAGAACAAAAAACATAATTATTAGTATGAGGTTGTTTCCCAGCAAGTGTCATTGTTTATAGTCCTAGATTAGACTTGGTGCTACTGAAATTCAGCTCAGTTCTAAGGATGATAGCAAGTTAAGAACTTTTCATTTGCTGATTTTGTATTTTGATTGGTAGATTTTAAGCATCAACCAATAAATCTTGAATGTATTTTCCTTTCCATTGGACAACTTCAATATTTTAGGATCAAATACTTGATGGATCTTTGGTGAACCATACAATTGGGGTCTCAATTTTCTTAAAAATATTTTAAGTCTTGAATTAAACAATATAACTCAACCTCCCATTATTATCTTCTTGTCAACAACAGTCATTAAGTGTTCCATCACTTTTCTATGACACATGTGGGCATAGGGAGGAGTTCCACCTCTATTGAATGTATCTTTGGAGTTTCAGAAAAATCAACTAAAATTTATGAATTCTGCTCAGGCAAGATCTTGACACTTGTGATATTGCATATAGAAGGATGTGACTAATAACCAAAATCAAGCATTGTATTTCTTCTGCACATTTGTCATTTAATTTATGATGAGCTTGAACTTTAGGATCATCATACTCTTCAAATATGTGGAATGACTATAATGTGGGCCTTGAACGTGATTTACAATTGAACTTTCTTGGATAACTTCCTTAATATTTAAGTTGAGACATCCCAACTTCTTAATAGTAGATTTGTTGTGGTTCTCTTGTTGGCATCTCTTTTTTGGGCTTGATTTATCAACAAACTTTTTATTCAGAAAATTTTCAGCTTTTTCTGTTGTTTTAGAATCCCCGGATCTCCATCTTGTTTCAATATCCATTTTTGCATTGGGATTTTTATATGTGTGGCTTCTGACAATTCCCCAATTACTTGATCCATGGTATCAATCTTCTCATATTCATCTTCCACTAGTTTAATAAATTGGTGCTCTTGATAATTAAGATCATAACATTGCATTTGTTTAGAGCATGTGCCCAAAAATGATTGATACTCTTGATTTCAAGATCATTGGATCCTTCAGAAATAAAAAAAAGTTTGCAATTAGTCTTAGAACTGAATTATAGTTGAGACCTCTTGAATAATTTCCTATATTAGATAATGATCTTCATACATATTCTCATGTAATAAATATCTAGAGAATTGCTGCTTAGATTGAAATTTTGACTTATGACTCATACAACTATCATTAACTCATGCAATAGGAATCATTTCAATTGAATATAATCAAGAGGGGTATGGGTTCATCAACCATTGGAACACATCCCGCGTCTTGGCTGAACATGACCTATTTTCCTGAATGTTTAGTCGTTCATGCTCGACCCTTGTTAGGACACAATCCACGTCGTGAAAAGACACAACACATGTCATGCGTTTGATGTAGTTGGTTCGGAGGACTCGATCCATGTCAGGTTGACAAGGCATGGGTCCTGGGTTCCATTGTGGTTATGCTACAAGACACGGTCCGTGCTTGTGCTTCATCATCAGTCAAAGCACGATGATCGTTGAGGTGATGTGGCCCATGTTTGTCAAATACCATTTGTTAACGCGATCCATGTTCGAGGAGGACAAGGTCCATGTCAGGTTTCGGGTTCAAGTCAATATCGTCCACGAGCTAAGGAACGCGGTCTCTGTCATTGACGACGCAGGCCGTTTCCCCTGGTCTTTATGTTGTACGTGGAACATGACCCTCGTCATGGAGGCACGGTCATCCACAACATCAAATGCGAATAATGTCGTGAAGAGCACGGTCCGTGTTCAGTTCCCATTTATTGTTCATCTATATGAAAATTTCGATCATACATATACGAAAAATCCTAAGGTTGATCCTCCTTAATTACATACCTTAATTTTGTTGGACGGCTCAAGTTCTCCATGTTCATCTTCCCGTAGTAGATATTCTTCTAATCCTCTAGGAGAGAAAAAGAGAAAGAGAGACTTTTCTGGTGGTCAAGGCTTGAGGAGAAATAATGAAGGCCTCCCTCCTCTTAAACCTCTATTTATAGAAGTGCTTGGGGGAGTAACCCATGTCAAACATGGCTTAATTTTTATCTTATCCCAAAATAATCAAATCATTAAATATTTATCTTGGAGTTGAATTTGAACCTAGGTGATTGAAGATAGTCCGTGTTCATAAAGAACATATTCTATGTCTTATTGACATGGTTCGCATCCCACAAGGAAATGTGTGCATTTTGTCTATTTCATACATTTGGTACAACATGACTCGCTTTCTTTCTTAACATAGTACGTGTTGAGGTGATGTAGTTCGCGTCCTACTCGGACACGACGTCGATTTAACACATCTTGCGTCCTTGTAGGACACGATCCGTGTTGGGAGTTCTGTTCCAATTCCCTTCATTTCTACTTCATCTATAACACGGGCCGTGTTCATTTTGGACACGACCCATATTTGTTTGGGGTGTTACATTATAACCTCCTTAAAAATGAATTCGTCCTCGAATTCTATCTTGGGCTTCTATCAACCTAGTGTCTAAACTTTTTCATTTGCTTTAGGTGAAAATATTTTGTTATTTGTCCTTAAAAATCAACCCTATCTCTAACCTATCAGTTGGGTTCAAGGTGCATACCTTCGGGTTTAGCCTCCATGCTCTACACCCTGCTTGTGGTAAGGGTAGGAGGGCCTATTGCTTCTCAGGCATCTTGATTCTCATTTTCGTTCGGGCATTCTCGAATATAGTTGTCTTGCTTCTCGCTGTCGAGACATGCACCTATCTTACAATGACACTCGCTAGAATAGGTCCTCTGGCAATGTGGGTAAAGGTCTCCTTTCATTTTATTTCCCTTGTTGCATGTCCCATTAAGGGTAGGAATTAGGACATTCTCCACAGCGATTATCCCTCCCAATAGGAGCCTTAACCTTGTCTCCTATCATCCCATCTATCCCGAGCCATAGCTTTCTCCTTTTGAGTTTTCAGTCATTCATCATGCTCCCTATCCAATTCGGATGCAAGTTTTGAGGCATCCTCCATGTTCTTGCAATTCCCACTCATGACCTTAGTCCTCAATTCAGGATGTAGCCTATTGACAAATCTCTTTGTCCTGGATTTTTCATTCTTATCCAAAGGTACAACATCTCTCGAGCCGTAGGAACTTGACTAGGTATTGTTTGATTGTCATATCCCTTTGCTTCAATTGCAAAAATTCCTCTTACATTCGGTCTTTTTGATACTGGGTTGGTAACGTGCTTCAAAAGTCTCCTTGAAGTCCTTCCATGACACAATGTCTTATGTTGCAAACTTGGGTCTCTTGGTAGCTTTCCACTAGTCTTTTGAGATCGCTTGGGAGATGATCGATGACGAAGGTGATCTTTCGCTCTGTAGCACACTGCATTTCTATGAAGATTTCTTCCATCTTCTCTATCCACTTCTCCACTTGCCCAAAGTCCTCAATCCCCTTAAACTTAGGAGGGTGTTGCTTCAGAAACCTCTCAATGGTGTCCTTTTATTCCTCTTTTTGGTGTTCCCTTTGAGCATCCCTTAATAGACTGTTCAAGAAGACAAAGTGATCCTCCGTTGAGGGTATAACATACTCCTCGGTGTGATTTGATGCTGACATTCTAGAAGAGGATTAGCTCTCTTAGTAGCGGAACGTCGTGGAGGCATCTATTCATAATAAGCATATATTTATTGTTAGCAGTAACATTTATACTATGTCCTTAGCCTAACTTGTACTTGATGGTGCGATGACGATTTTGATGCTTGCACATGATCCTTAAAGACTTAGGAAAAACTAAGAAGTACCCCTCGTTAGGCTCTGATATCTTTTGTAATGCCCACAGAAGACCATCCCACCACCTAATAGAATACCCTTCTCGAAGCGCTACCAACTTACATATTTGACTTTACTATTGACCAAACAAATAATGTGGAAGCCAATACTATAAAATAAAATATCCAATTCAAATAAAAATATCCTTTTACATTATCCATTTAAGAAAAGACAAGTAAATAAAAATAGATTTATCTCAATATAAACTATTCATGTGCAAACTGCAACATCATGACCGTCTACAACACGTATGTCATCATCTAATCATTGTCTTGTTCTCCTGCAGGATCAAAAGTATGAGAGACAATTCTCTCATGAACAATAAAGCCAATATGTAAAAAGTAACACTACAATAGGATAAACCATATCTGTAGATACAATAAGAAAAATAATTTACATAATCAATAAATTCACTTTGCTTAACTTTACATATTTTCTTCTTACCATTTCAATAACTTACTATCGTTTGGTTTGATCATTATTTTTGGTCCATCACTGATAAGAACATCAATTGCATCCCTTCTTCATCATGATGCCTATAATCAATATGTTGAAGCCCAACTAATATATTACTTGGTGCCACATTATTCTTATTTATTTATCTTGTCTTTTATTATTTAAACAATATAGTCTTAGTGAGTCTTTACCAACAATAAAGATTGTTGACTTTGATCCTAACGTCAATCAGGCTAGCTAGGACTTGGAGTCCATCATCTAACCCAAATAGTAGTCTCTATGTCATGTGTCTAACGCGGTCGGCTCGGAAGATCCGTATCGGGTTGACACGGCATGCTTCTCGAGTTCCATCATGGTTACACTACAAGACATGGTCTATGCCTATGCGTTGTCGTCGGTTAGAGGATGACACGTGTCGAGACGATGCGACCCCTATATGCCGGATAATTAATGGACAGTGATAATTAATGGTGATTAAGAAGGCAACACCAATCAACAGTATTCGAGATTTGGATTCGGATCCTTAATTAAATTAATATAAAAAATACTAGCCTTAAATTTTAAATATCTTTTAACATATATACAGAAATCATATGAAGAGATGATAAAAAAATTAGAGTTTAAAATAACTGTCCAAAAATTGTAGAATAATTCTTTTATAAGTAATAGTTACTCACCAAAACTTTTTTTATTTTAAATATGTGTTTTATAGAAACATATTTAGAATTAGTTCGTTAGAGTAAGGTTGACTACATCTTTTCCAAACTTTCCAACGAAAAAAGATACATATTCCTGGCATGTTAAAACTAGAAAAGAATACATATCGTTCATTCTGTTACGTTACCACGTCAACGGTACAAGAAAAAAAAAGGTGAGCTCATTTTTAACGTTTTCGAAATTTGAAGACGTGATCTTAATGAAGTTAGATTGGTATACCTTAATAATAAAATATATTTCAAGTTAATAATTTTGAATTTAATTTTAAAATTGTCTATTTAATCAGGAAATATTGTTATAATAGACATCGGGGCCGGGCTTTGATATCCGAAAAAGAAAATTAAGGGAGAAGACTCAATGCAGAAAAGAGATTAATAAATTAAATTAATAATTCGAGTTCGAGCATTAGAATTTTAATTTAATTAAAATTTATTTTTAACGCGCTCATAATATGAATATTGAAAAAAAAAATCCCGATCCATTTCTTTTTTCTTTTTTCTCTGGCGGCTTCCTCTCCATCACTCCCGTTTCCGATAGAGAAGAAAAGGGAGGCGAAGGAGAGCTGAGAAGAAGCGAATCCGAGATCTGTGTTGCTGGGTTCTTGCGCCCGAGTTGCCTGTTTTCGCAGAGCTCGATGGATTCCGGTCTATGGATCTCTCGCCTCGCCGCGGCGAAGAGGCACTACGCGCACCACCACCAGCATCAAGGGTCTTCTGAAGGTTCGTTTCTGAATCTTCCCTGCTGTTTGGAATCGTTTCGTTATCTAATTTGGTGGAAAACGGCATCTTCGGCCTGAAATCGCCATTTTTGGGGCCATGAATGTGTTATCTGTTGATAATTGATATCTCGGTAGCCCCTTCCTTCGTTAACAATGTGAACTTGGTGTAGATCGGTTGGGCTTCGATGAGTTCGAGATGGAAGAGGTGCGGCCGGACTTCCCATGCCCGTATTGCCACGAGGATCACGACCTCGCATCGTTATGTTTGCATCTCGAGGAGGAGCATTTTTTCGAGTCGAAAGTAGCCGTGAGAATCGCAAACTCTGGCCTTTGAACGGCCATAGTTCCTTCATTGCTTAATTAATGTTAGCATTTTGCATAAGAGAAGGTTTGTCTTTGTTATTGCTACATCGATGCCCTGATGTTTACTGTTGTCAAGCTTTCCCTCTTGCATTAATATTGACCAAGTAATAAGGTAACCTAGTTTTAGAGCACTGAATTTGATGATCAACGTAATAATTGGCTGTATCCTAGGACCAGTATGTGGTGCCATGGCATGCTATCCTATTTTATGTATAAGATAAATCAAGATTCATGACCAGATTTCATTTTCCTACTAATATGATCTTCATGGTCATTGATTACTATTATATGCTTTTGCTTTTATTATTATATGATCACTTGTATGCCTGTGCATTTGCACTGAAAAAAAATAAGAGTATAAGTTGAGCTGATTACTCAATTATAATGAGCACGACCCTCAACTGAGTATATATAATTGCTATTCCCTCTCAAATGAAAAGTTATTATGCACATATTTAATAATTTATTTAGTTTACGCGCTGATCAACAGTCAAATATGTGAAGGCATGCTGCTTATTCTTTTTTACTCCAGCTTCAAAGATACTTATAAGATATCAGCAGCATTGGACTGTATCATATGCAATCCTTTGTTTCTATATGACAGTAATATACTGGATGTATGATCTCTTCATTCAGCAGCTTCATAGGTGTTACCAATGCAATGTGCTTCAATTGTCATTATTAGAGTTTGTTTATCTCCTGAACCATTCACGGCCAGCCTAAGTCAATGATCGTATCAATATATAATATGGATAAAGAATATGTTGGGAGGTATTGTGGCAAAACATAAATTTGCAGAGAGAGAGAGAGCTTCTTGTGATGAAGGTTGGGAGGTATTGTGGCAAAACATAAATTTGCGACTTGGGAGGGAGAAAGAAAAGAAAAACAGAAACTCTTAAACCAGATCGAAGTGTGAAGCATATTCATTAATCTATATATATTCGTCTCAAAAAACAATTAATCTATATTATATATATATATATTATGTATATGTTGAGTAAATCTGAATATCTGATATATATTTATATAACAAAGCAGTTGAGTTATGAGTTTTGGCCAACTTACAAAATAGACCACCGACTTATCTTGTCTGCTATTTTTGTTGTTTGGTAGAAATACAACTCAGTGTTTCACTTTGCAAGTATTTAGGTTATTGTCCCTTTTCCAGGTTTGCCCTATCTGTTCAGTTAAGGTTTCAAAAGACATGTTGAATCATATATCAGTGCAACATGGACACTTATTCAAGATATCCTTTTTCCTGCCGTACTACAAATTTAATGGTTGTCATTATGAAGGATATGTCGTGCAAATTTAAATGACTTATTACTCATTTTCTTTAACTAAGAATCACCTTCAGAGACGTCGAAGGTTACGCAGATTCACCAGCCCTGGCAGCCAGGCATTTTCTTTGCTTGGAAAAGACCTTCGTGAGGCTCATTTGCAGGTTCTTCTGGGAAGTGGCGGCTATAGAGCAAACAACAGTAGTGCATCAAATCTAACAACTGATTCACTTCTTTCATCACTTATTCTAAATTTTCCAACATCTGAAGCAGATCAAAGTCCGAAGTCTTCCATCTCAACAGCAGAGGCTCCTTGTAACAAAAAGGATTCACCTCTACCTGCTTGGAAATCAAGGTAAAATTACATCTTTATGCATTTACTTCAGCAAACTAATTTTTTGAATATCCTTGGGGATGCTTTATTGTTCGTCATGGCATGAATATTCTTATTGAAATGGTACATTACTAGTAAGAATCAAGCCACTAGCACAAAAGGAAAGGAAGTGATAGGTGTGAGCACAACCAGGTTCAAGACCGAGAAAATTTGTTCCCGTCCCGAGCTGGTACTATACCACTTAACCGGGTTGGAACCAAGCAGTTCTTACAGACATGGACCCGATCCTTATCCGATGTAAACCTGTTATGAAGAAATTAAACCCAGTCCAAAACCAGATTTTACTAAGCCCTGGGCTAGGATGGTCTCCTGATCTTTCCTCATCCCCTAGAAATTGAGCCCGGTGTAAATTATCATGTTGTATCAAATGAGAAAGAAATTGCAATATGGTGTATTTTGTCGTTCCAGATAAAATTCCGTAGTTTCTTTTGCTTTTTCACAACTAAAGTCAAGCATCGGGCTAAAATGTAATTATCGCACTTGTTCTTAGTAATCGTTTGGCTTATTTCTTTCCCTTTTCCATCATGAAATGTGATCTTATTGGGAAATATATAAATTGTTGACACCATATAGAAATTTGTCCACTCGTTATGTTTTCATGCACCACATTTAAAGAGCACAGATTCTTGGAGCACAGAAGACAAGAAAACCGAAATTGTTAGAATATATTTTGTGGAAATATCACAGCTTAGCATTTTGGTTTCTCTTACTAAGTGATCAACTAATCAACATTGAACCTCGAAAAAAGAAATAAAAAACCTTCTTACTGCTCATGTGTATATAGATATTTTTTGTTACATCACATAAAGGGACCAATGTCTTTAGAAGTATTTGTCACTTAAATTTCATGTGCACGACGGGTGCCAATGCTAATAAATAATGTGAAAGGATCACAAATCTAAAATTATTCATGATTTTTGTCTGCGTTCATGCATTCAATTTATATGGAAAATGATTTATTGTAGTCTTTCATGAGCAAATATATAAGAATTTTATTTTATTTTTTCTCTCAAAAAATGAAAACTATATTTGATGAGACCTTTCTTCTTGATAGCTTTGATTCTTCACTTACTTATGAGGAGAGGGAGCACAAACGAAAGCAGGCTACCGTCAGAGCAAATTTTGTTCAAGATCTGCTGCTCTCGACCCTATTTAGCAATTAATGGAACTGGTGATATGATAAGTGAACATGGAGTGAAAATACTTTTATCAAAGAGGTGCCATCTCCGGAGGCCAAAATTAAGCTGAAGTTGCTGACTGTGAGAGAGGTTATGGCCAGTAATTGCTCAAGATTGATTTGAATTAGTTAGTGAAGCCAACACTGCATCTTCAAAAGATCATGATGGTGAACTGGGCATGAAGTTATCCGAAATAGATTGTCTAGATTGTAACAATAAACCACACTGTCTGATTACTCTTTTAATAGCCGTATTGACATCATTGCATCAGTAAGAAGTCAAGGAAGGTTGACCTTGTTTAATATGTAGTGTAATCTCGGCAGATTTATTTTCTTGTTACGTAAGGTCTGACATGCATTTCTCTGCTTTCATTTTGTTGGGTCGATAGCATTTTGGTTTCTTGTGGGATCATCAATCATAATGAGTAGCTATCTCTACAATAAAATTACACATTGGAGATGGTCAAAATCATCTCAAATATATTTAAAACTATCTCAAATTCAAAATTTAAGGTATTCAAGTGGCGGAAACGGGTCGTCAGTGAAATGATTGTCACAAATGCATTTGAGATTGAGACGGTTCAAACCGCCTTAACTTGAGGCTATTCATTGGACAACCTCAAATATGAAAGAAAATATATAAAAATATAATAACATCAGAAATACAATATAAATATACACATCACTAATTAAATTCACAAATTCACATAATAAAATATGACAAACCATTAAAAATACATACATCATACATTTTTTTATACATATTAATAAAATTTTAATCCTTAATTTTTTTACTCACATCACAATTTTTCATCCTCGTTGTTGTCCTTCTCCTCTTATTGACTTATTGGTGATTCTGATTCATCTTAAACTTTATCATTATCGTTTTGAATTGCATCAGTAAGAAGTCAAGGAAGGTTGACCTAGTTTAATATGTAGTCAAATTTACTTTCTTGTTACATAAGGTCTGGCATGCATTTTTGTGCTTTCATTTTGTTGGGTCGATACCATTGGTTTCTTGTCGGATCATCAATCATAATGAGTAGCTATCTCTACAATAAAATTACACATTCGAAATGGTCAAAATCATCTCAAATATATTTAAAACCATCTCAAATTCAAAATTTAAGGTATTCAAGTGGCGGAAACGGGTCGTCAGTGAAATGATTGTCACAAATGCATTTGAGATTGAGACGGTTCAAACCGCCTTAACTTGAGGCTATTCATTGGACAACCTCAAATATGAAAGAAAATATATAAAAATATAATAACATCAGAAATACAATATAAATATACACATCACTAATTAAATTCACAAATTCACATAATAAAATATGACAAACCATTAAAAATACATACATCATACATTTTTTTATACATATTAATAAAATTTTAATCCTTAATTTTTTTACTCACATCACAATTTTTCATCCTCGTTGTTGTCCTTCTCCTCTTATTGACTTATTGGTGATTCTGATTCATCTTAAACTTTATCATTATCGTTTTGAATTGCATCAGTAAGAAGTCAAGGAAGGTTGACCTAGTTTAATATGTAGTCAAATTTACTTTCTTGTTACATAAGGTCTGGCATGCATTTTTGTGCTTTCATTTTGTTGGGTCGATACCATTGGTTTCTTGTCGGATCATCAATCATAATGAGTAGCTATCTCTACAATAAAATTACACATTCGAAATGGTCAAAATCATCTCAAATATATTTAAAACCATCTCAAATTCAAAATTTAAGGTATTCAAGTGGCGGAAACGGGTCGTCGATGAAATGATTGTCACAAATGCATT
>LTAE01006213.1:15324-26049 GCA_001647135.1 Pontederia paniculata
AGAGAGAGAGAGAGAGAGAGAGAGAGAGAGAGAGAGAGAGAGAGAGTGAGATGCCACATAAAGAAATGAAAAGAGAAAAAAAAAAGATCGGTTCTGATTTCTGCTCAGTAAGAGTCCGAAGTCCAAGCTGAGGCATTTGATACCTTCACGACTGGATGAGATGCAAGAATTATAACCCCTGCATGTTGAACTGTGTTGATAAGTTGTTGTTCCTGCATAACTACCCTTTCTTTGCTGTTTGAAAAACTATGGAGTGTTGGAGGTTGTATCTATATTGTATTATTTAAAAAGTAAAAACAACATTAGGGTATGAAACATCTACATGATAAATTCATTTGTAAATTAAGGAGCTAAGAAAAATATTAAAAAGAAATAAGGTTAGAACAAGTTGTGAATACGTAAAAATCTTAAGAAGGTATGATACTATTTTATCTACATTAGGTTTATATTTCTTCTTGCTTTTCAATACTTGTTGTAACACTCCAATAGACCATATTAATTCTCAACAGAGGCTCGTGTTGAGATGGTCAGGTGGTTGTTCAGGATTTAATTAAATAAAATTATTTTTAATCAGTTTTAAATTCCAAGATTAAATAGAATAACAGAGTTTGAGTTGGTTTTAAATGCCCTCATAATTTTTTCTCTCCTCTTCTCTTCTCTAATACCGGGTGTAAGGTAAGAGAACTCTCTCTCATAGTTTTTCTTACTTTTTTTTCTCTAAGTTTATGCCCGACCCATAAAAGAACTTGACAGAAATTGAGGATAACATGTAGATCGAGGGAACGGGTATCAAGAAAAATAAAGTTAGAGAACAAAGAACAACTATAGAGTTAGGTATTTGTTCATAGGCGGATCTCCTTTAGATATAAGGTTTGATATATTATGCATGCTAGGAATGATCACTAGATTAGAATAATGCAAGTATTATGGTCAATAATAATTCCTAGAACAATATATTAGATCAAATTTATTAGCATGCATGATTTGTGTGTAAATAATCTAGGCTCAATCAACGAAAAGGAAGAACGACACGGTCTGCGCAATCGGACACGTTCAGCGTCCACTTTGGACATAGCTTGCATCCGAGGAATAAAACTCTACCACCACCTCAACACGTAAACACGACATGAGAGGCCGTAACACGGACCACGTCCATGGCATTGGAATCCTAACGTATGTCATCGATGGAACACAGTCCGTGTCGATTCCGAACACGATCCGCGTTGCCCGCATGCAGGACACGTGTTTCGATTGATTCAAATTAATTTAGTCGGAGGACGGTGCACGACCCGCGTCATTCAAATATGGCCCGATTTGTGCCTTAAAATAAAATAAATGGAAAAAATTGAACTTAGGGAGTGAATGTGGCAGCCCGTGTCGACTTCCAACACCACATGCCTCCCATAACGAAAAGTATGTTGACATGTTTATTGCATAGATGGAACATATTCCGTGTCCCTTTTCAACATGGGTCCATCATGACTCCGGATGTCGAAGCGTCCACATGCAATAGAAATTACCCGTGATTAGATCAAACACGATTTGTTTCTACCAGACAGTAATTAACAAGATGTTTATTTATTGCATTAAAACCCTAAATTGCCCTATGATTATTATAGAGAAAAAGAAAAGTTTTAAACAAGATAAATAATAATAAGATGAGGTCGCCATGCACTGCATAGTTGAG
The DNA here is from genome assembly GCA_001647135.1 of Pontederia paniculata. Lineage (NCBI taxonomy): Eukaryota > Viridiplantae > Streptophyta > Magnoliopsida > Commelinales > Pontederiaceae > Pontederia > Pontederia paniculata. Next base: position 17,012 of record LTAE01006213.1, read on the forward strand.
AGTCAAGTTATACATTGCATTGTTAAGGACTAATAGACCAACTGCTACTTAGTTTATGTTGCATAGCTTTCTCCCCACCTGATAACAAAAATGATTTCTCGAGCATTCTTCCCCTTATGGGCCCTTGTCGTGGTATATGCACTACCACTGACCTCTACTGACAAACCTCCTAAGTCTCATGAACCTTATTTGAAAGTCACCTCATAGCCACTCCGAAGTCATTAATGGGATAAAGAGAAAAATTAAAAACATTGATCCAGAGCATTGAATGTTAATCAGAACATTATATAGCATTGATCTAGAGCATAATATTGATCTATTTATCTAGAGCATAGAACTAATCAAGTGCATTGTATAGAAAATCAGAATATTACCTTGAAACGAAATCACTACATTGATCTCAAGTACAAAACTTCTCAAGATAGCATATGATATTATATTGCTCATTGATTTATTATAGACTGTACTTTTATCTTTTACGGTCATGATCTTTTTACATTTTTGATGTTATCATGTTTATGTTTATTGGATTGTCATAAATACTGGGGAGTTATAGCTCATGAGTGAATTGTCTCCCTCGTATTGGATCTTGTAGGTAAATAATATGCAGTAATGTGCTGACTAGTGACGTGTGCGGCGATTGGTGGTGTGTGCGACGAGTGTTCACGATGACTACTGTTTGCACATGGATGATGATAATCTTGGCCTAGTCTCTGTTTTAATCTTTTATTGAATTGTAATCCAGATGTAGTTTGAAGACTTTTTATATTATTGACTTTCTTATATTACAAAATAGTTTTTAAGTTTAGTTATTTCAATTTTTTGTTGACTGAACAAAGAGTCAACTAGAAAGCTAGAGCATAGCATAAGTTTATTCACGTATTTAGGAGGATATTTTATCACGTGATAAGAAGCACTTTTAATAGCGTGTACGAGAGAAAAAAAAGAAAGGAATAAAAGAAACAAGTACATTATAAGACTTTCGGCCATAATAAATTTTAGCCCTAATGAAAGACTATGAAAGTAATTAGATAGAATATTTTGTACCTTTTCTTCATTAATGAAAGACCGTGAAAATAATTAGATAGAATGGTTAATTTGTAACTTATGAACTGATACCGATTGCAATCAGAATGAATAGGAATTCCAGTTGACTGATAGGTTGTATCTATAAAACATGATATGTACAAACAATAAAAGAAAACAGAGCAAGAAAATTCACGAGAGCCTAGAGCAATGCTTATTAAATTAAGCCAAAATTCTTCTTTTCTACGACGAAATTATGTGAGTTATATGAGTAAAAAGTTAATCCTGTTTTTTTTATCGAATAAATAAATAAAATTTCTTAAGTGATCACTCAACTTTACCTCCTTCCCAACACATACCTACAATGTCATTCAATTTGTAAAATATTTTGAACCATAATAATATTGAATGGTTATGATCTATTTCCATATTAACACGTTATTATAAATATTAATTTCTCTCTCCCATATTATTTTAATCTCTGTCCTTAGGTTATACTTATTTCTTTTATAAAGAGAATAATATTATAATACTTAGAGTCGAACGGAGGAGAGAAAAAAATGTGTAGCACGAATCCGATGAAAATATGTTATTGAAAAAGTTTTCAAATAAATGATAGTAGTTATGAATCAAAATAATAGTTATTATTCTGTGAAAGAGTATAAAGTTAAATAATCATTTAAAAAGTTACTCAATATAATTAGTACTTAATTAAAATAATTATGAAAGTTAAATGTTCAGTTATGACTCTCCAGTCCTGAAATTTCAATTTCCTCTTATTTATAAGTAAAAATAGTAAAATGTGAATAGATGATTACTATTTTCAATAGGATATTCATATTATCTATTTATTTTCATCAATTATATATTTTAAATTCAATGATTCAAATGATAAAATATACGATATACTCTACTTAAAAAAATTATGCTTCCATTAAATTTTAAATTAAAAAATACTAAAATTAATATCACCAAAAGTAAAGAAATAAATATGGTAAAGAAAAAATAAATTGAATCACATATAAATGAAGTGTAACTTCCGATTCCATGCTCTCTCGTCCCGAAAGCCCATTTGTTATCGTTCTCGTTATAATCCATGGCGATCTCCCAACCTTCCTCTTCCTTCACGGATCCGCCGAGCGTGAAGACATGGTTCGTGCAGGCTGCGCTGCTCGGTGCCACCTTTGCCGTCGTCGCAGGCGCCGGTGCCGCCGGCTACCTTGGTCGGTTCAGGCATTTCCGCGGTAGGGTGGTGGGCGTCATACCGGCACGCTTCAACTCGTCCCGCTTCCATGGCAAGCCCCTAGTCCACATCCTCGGCAAACCCATGATCCAGGTCTCTCTCTCTCTCTCTCTCTCTCTCTCTCATTGCAAGATCATGCTTTTACAGCTAAATTGTTTCAATTTTCTGATTAATATTCCATACCCTCACGTCAATTTTGATGCAATGCACTCATATGGTTACATTTGCGTTTTATTAGTTTTGGGGTGGTAAGAACATTTCTACTGCAATATGGTTTTCTTACTCAGTTTAAGACTGAAGGTTTGGATGCCTAGTGTTATTCGTCAATTTTTTCTGGAGGAGTCAGATTCTTCTTATATCTTGGTTACAAGAAAAATATGAAGTATATTGTTGCCATGCCTATTAGGACTGAGGAAATCCATGTATCATAGACTTCCCTAGTCGAACTTGTAACCGCATTTTTTTTTTTAGCTGTGATAGAGTGGTTTAGAAAATAAAGGAAAACAATGCCCTGTAAGTGTGGACTGAACTTTATTTTATGATTCAAATGCATTTGACTCTTGATTATTCTGATACTTAGAGTGTTAAGTTCCTTTGGATCTAACATAACCATTTGAAGAGCTTTTTTTTGAGAGATGAAAAGATGACTACAAATTGTAGTAGTCATCCGCTTGTAACCATTTGAAGAGCTAGTGACCTGAAATGTACTATTCTTCATATGCCTATCTTACCTATCCATTAATTGATATATTATGTCTACCATCTATTTTGTAGATTTTATTGTTATTTTGTGTGGGAATTATACAGTTTATGACAGTGGACACTTCTCAGTTTCCATTCCCTTCATGATTTTGCAATATTATATGGATGATAATGTAAAACTGAATTCACACTTTCTTTTTCTTTTTCTCTTTTTTCCTCCTTTTATTAACTTTATTCGTACACTTTCAAAGAGAACATGGGAGAGAGCCAAGTCAGCATCAACTTTAGACAGAATTGGTGAGTCTGCATAATACATATGATTATCAACTCTGCCGTTTGGTGCTTCGCAAACATGATATGTCTGATATGATTAATTGCTTTTTATTAAGATTAACTTTCTTGGAAGGAAATAGGACAGTTCAGGTTTAATGATGTTACCTTCACCTTGGTCAAAAAATGTCAATTTCATAATAGTAAATGGTTCGGAATCTATTAGCTTCTAGAGTTAAAGCTTGCTATGCATGCTTTCTTCACATACTCAATACTTGTTGATTAATAAGCATGTGTGGTCCATCGATTCGATTGTCTATCTTTTGATGAAAACGACATTGAAACCTTGTCTCCAGTGGAATGACTCAATGGAGTAATCAAATATTCTAATCAATATCAGGATCCATACATATCAGAATTAGGTATCATGATGCAATAAATTGTTCTTGAGGTGTTCTACAATGTCTAGTGTTGACATCTTTTATTTGTTTCTTTATTAATATAATCTTCCTTCTGCAGTAGTTGCCACTGATGATGAAAGAATTGCAGAATGCTGCAGAGGATTTGGAGCTGATGTCATAATGACATCAGAGGAATGTCAAAATGGTGTGTTTGTGTTTCTTGCTCTTTGTTTTCATTCTAAATTCTCATTCATGTTTACATTTTCAGGAACTGAGCGTTGTTATGAAGCCCTTCAAAAGCTTGATAAAAGTTATGACATTGTTGTCAATATTCAAGGAGATGAACCTCTTATTGAACCAGATATAATAGATGGTGTTGTTAAAGCTTTACAGGTGGTTATTAACTTCAATTATTGGTTGCTCAATTTGTACTTATGCTACATGTATTCGTTGTGCATCTAGCCTCTCTTCACCACATCATTAGCATGTGAATACATATTTGTCATATTTTATGTTGTCATTATTATCAAATTAACATTTGTTCGACAGAGAGCACCTGATGCGGTATTCAGTACTGCTGTGACATCTTTGAAGCCTGAAGATGGACTTGACACAAACCGAGTGAAGTGTGTGATTGACAATCATGGCAATGCAATTTACTTCTCAAGGGGATTGATCCCATTTAACAAGTTACATGTTCTCTCTTTTCTTGGTCTTCACAACCCATAACAATGTCTTCATTTTCATCTCATCTCTGCATCTCTGTTGTCTCAGGTCAGGGAGAATTAACCAGCAATACCCATATCTTCTTCATTTAGGAATTCAGGTCTCAATCGCTCCTTGTAACTCTGTTCTGCGCCATATAATAAAAACCTTCACTTTTATGTCTTCGGTAAGGATTTTTTGTGTTCTAATATTCTTTATGATTGATATTTTTGCATGTCTCTAGAGCTTTGATTCGAAGTTCTTAAAGATTTATCCACATCTCCCACCTACTCCCCTTCAACTAGAAGAAGATCTTGAGCAACTCAAAATTCTCGAGAATGGATACAGGATGAAGGTAGTTGAACAAATCTGGTATTATATCATTTCAAAATTGTCTATGACGAGGTTATGACTTTATCTATCTTGTGCATGCTGCTTTTGTTGTTTATAAAAATAGTTTACACTGGTAGGTCGAACCAGAATTCATTTATGAAAAAAAAAACCATAAACTTGAATGATTTTCATGTTGATGCCATGGGCGACCATCTGCAAGAAACTTTTCTTGCTATGACATTTGATCCGTCATGGTGGAAAATTAGCTGACAAGCTTTTGAACACATGTTGTAACCTAAAGAAGTGGTTCTTACCTTGAGACATAAGACAAATTGGTTTAATCCAATCACACGTCATTAACCATTTCTTGATTTCTTACTATTAAGTATGAAAAAGACGGTATGATGTTAGGTTTTTGCTTACATGTCTTCTAGCCATTGATAAGCATATCTGTACATCATACTCAAGGGACGTGTTGGTTCGGTTGACCTCCTTCTTTTATATTTTTTATATGTCCTCTTTGCACGTTTTACAGGTAATTAAGGTTAATCATGATGCACATGGTGTTGACACTCCTGAGGATGTTGGAAAACTAGAAGCATTGATGAAAGAACGAAACATATCTTGAATGAAGATATAGAAACATTATCAAAGAAAATTTTTACATCTTGACGAAGGTATAAATCTCAGGTATTTCTTAAAAAAAAATAAAATCTTACATTCTTGAAAGAATGAAAAGCACAAGATGTCAGCTTTCAATTTGGGGATTGTCAAGCTTGGAGCAATTAAATGTAGATTATGTCGTTTCTTTGTCATTAATTAACTTGCACATTGTTCGTTTCTATGTCGTTCTCGATGTTTTTTTTACTCGAAATAGTCAAACGACTTCCTGGTCATTAAGAAGGGAATTCTTATATATTTCACTGATATGTCAATCTAAAAGAAAGAACTCGCATTGTCTATTTTTTTCTTAAATTGACATATTATTCGATATGATATCTTGCAAAAATGCAGTTCTAGATGTTTATTTTCTACCTGTTGATTAAGTGACCGTGTGCGAAATACAGTGAGCTTTTTGTCATTTCAAGATATATTTGGCATCACAAGGTATAACAGTTCTTAAGCTAATTGGACAAATGAAGGTATCCATATAACAAACACACTCAAAAATAAAAAAGAGGAATAATCAGGCACAAGTGTAACAACAGATTATTCTGTCTCCTGTTAGTTTGCTTTATCTCTTCCATGTAAAAATAAGATTCTTAAATAGACGAGGATGAAATATATAATGTGAAGACCATGTACATTATCTGTGTTATCTAACAAAATGACTTAAGGATTTTCAAAGACAAAAGAGTAATTTTTTTGCTATTAAATAAAGGTTTCGTGTCATTTAGAAGAAATTCGTCTTTCATGTGTTTCATTTCAACTAATTCAAGATGAAACTTTGTAAATGGAAATTGTTAAGCTTTGTTCAAGAAGAAAATGCTCATATATTTATATATTACCTTTCTATATATGTGCTCCATTTCAAGTGGATTTCTCAAACAATATCCAGTGATAATAAAAATAATTGAATGTCTTGAATCGTTAGTGTTTGGAACAGATTAATCTTTAAAATCTGTGTTTTTGGGTACATGAACATATATTGTAAATCATATAAGGATTAACCCTGAAAAAATAAAGTATACTTTGAGATTTCGTATGAAGTGTTTCATTTTATAATGTTCCATATATATATACATACATATATATATATATATATATATAGTTTCAAACAGCATGAATCAAGCTATCAAGGAATGCATTTCTTAGTTAACTCATACTAAGCTTTCACGAGATCATGTCATTCATTAACTTACTTGATTGAGCTGCATGCATCATTCAAAATTTCAAGACACACGAATACATTTATATATCGTATGTATGTAGCCAGTTGTTAGTTATATAGGAATACTCGCGAGGCAACTGTTGACATACATATATAGCTGCAGACATATAATAACATTATTATAAATATCTTTTGTTACAAAAAAGAAACATCATTATAGTGCCCCTGTCGACACAAACAAAACAAACACCTGAATTTGACATTAATTTATCTCGAACAGCAATCACTGTTTCCCTGAAACAGAACGACAGTTAATTTAACCATTACATTGACGCTTATTTTTCTTTCCGATCCTAAAGCCTCAAACTTTGGCAGGCTGCACCACACTGGAACAAAAGCAAAACTGATCAACAAGTTGCACACCACGATCAAAGTGATCGATCACACCCATTAACCTCTCCATTGCGCTACACACTTCAATCATCAGAACAGCAGCTAGCAATGTTGGCACTTAATGGTGGTGTATAGGGTCTGGTCCTCCGGGGACTCCTCTCTTGATCTCACCCATCATAACCCTACCTTTCCCTTGTGCCTGCACCACAGGCCACAGACCAGCAACTACATGCTCTTTAGCATCATCCATTTTGTCCATCTCGAGCCTGCCACCGCCGAACGACCTCGCTGCGGTGACGGCATCCATGAGCACCATACTTACAAGAACGATGAGCACCAAGTGTACTCTGAAACCCATGTTTAGTAGTGTAACTTAAACGGCTAGCTCTCTACATATTTATTGATGTATGCCCAAGGTTATATTAATCGAGTCAGGTGGTTTTTGCCATTAGGATATGATGCATATGAAACTATATTTCCACAAGTAGTACAATCTGACGCAGAAGTCGTTATGATGGCATGTGTGTCAATGCCGTCGGTTGCGCTTATCGTTGTCTCTGTGGGCAATCAATAATTAACTTAATATTTTGCTGCAACTTGAACTCCATAACTAGTAAGATTCTAAGAATTGTTTTTGCATATATACTTAGGTTGTTGGAAGACCATGCATGCAAGATTTACAAGAAAATATAAATCAATTTTTTTTATCGACTAAAAGAAAAGAGTTACATATCTATTCGTGTGATTCCATGAGCTAACTAGAGGTAATGCATTAACTAAGAAATCTAATGGAAAAATATAAATTAAGAGAGATTGTAACGTCTACCTAAAAACATTTACATATGATCGTACATGCAGCTGATCACGAATTAAACATTGTTTTTCTTTGAGATTAACAATTAATAGACAAATTAAAACTTTTCAACTTGAAGATTGAGCAGATTTCTGTGAATAAGCTGAAACATTCTTAGGAATGAACAAGAGGAGGAGAAAAGAAACATGGGAATGAGGCGAATCGTTTGAAGGAAATGTTAAAAAGTCAGAATGTTATGCTGATTTCATTATGTGAGTGGGAGATGAGATCACCCGGAAACATTATGTTATGTTAACTGCCACAAATTTATACGTGCCCACAGGATGCGGTGACTAGATAAAAGATTTCTCTACCCTACAAAGAGCACATTGGCATGCAAAAAAGTGGCGACAAATACCGCTGGTTCATGGCTCAAGCAATAAGTAAATTTAATTACTAGCACTGGCTTCTCTTTTCTTCCACTAGATTTTGTCGAGAAGTTAATTTTTTTTAGTGGTTGCCGAATTGCTCACGTCACTTGCGTATTTTCTTAGTCGCTCCGTATAGAAACAACCAACTTGTTTAGCTCTCAGTAAGTTATGAGGACTCTACCTTACCAATAAGCCAATGAAGAAACTTAGCTGACATGTTTCTTCCAAGTTTATATTTGTTTCGGTGATTACTGATTTGTTATAAGGCTACACTTCTTTTGCTCGACAAGTTTTAGGTTTGTGCGTAGCAACCATCTTTAGAAAATGTTGAGTGGATGCATACAAGGTTACGAGTACATGCACGAGAGAATTAAAGATGCAATTGCTATCATCAAAAGCACCATTTGTAGAGTAGGAAAGGCATCACCAAATAGCTATTCAACTAATTGAACATATATATGGCGGGCTCGACCATGATAAAACAAGAAAAAACTTTCATGAGAAATTTAGTTATTTCTGAATTGACTCAATTACTCCAAGATAGAACTATGCACTCAAACTAAATTTAGATAAAGTAGGCGGGGCATCCTTGCCCTCCACATTGGGAAATGGACATTGATTTCAGGTGTGGTGCTGGAGGGACCAACATGATTGGATTACTAAAATACAACTAGATACAAATCAGATTTCACTTTAGTGCTAACGTACGTGCTTTCTCGATGGTGATTGTTGCTGGTCTATATATAGTATACGAAAGAACCTGCGTGCAATAGTAACCTTGATATATAAAGAATGACATTAGTACTACCTGATCACGAAAATGAAACGGCAGTACAACATTTATATCATTTTAAGAGTGAGTATAATATATATGCAAAGTCGCATAAACATTAATTTTCCAACCACCGCA
>LTAE01006214.1:0-10386 GCA_001647135.1 Pontederia paniculata
AACTCTGCATCATCTCTCTCACATAGCTTGACCATCTTCTGGTAGCCTGCATCTTCTTGTTGAGTCCTATTAATCCTAGCCACCAGATCAAGTTGTACTCCCATGTGAGTCACCATCAATAATCCTCGCTCTGTGAGCTTTGGATTCCACTGCACTATATTATCTACCATGTTCCATCTTCGTACTCTCAGACATGCAAGTCCACCTGCTCGTTTCCTGCTCAAAGCGTCTGCAACTGCATTCGCCTTTCCAGGATGATAGCTTATGGCGAACTCGTAGTCTTTGAGAAATTCTAGCCATCTTCTCTACCTCATGTTCAGATCCTTCTGTGAAAACACATACTTGAGGCTCTTGTGGTCGGTGAAGACTTCGAAATCTTCACCATAAAGATAGTGCCTCCATATCTTCAGTGCGAATACAACTACTGCCAGCTCCAAGTCGTGTGTGGGATAATTCACCGCGTGCTTCTTCAGTTGTCTCGAGGCGTAGGCCACCACCTTGCCGTGCTGCATCAGTACACATCCTAAGCCGGTGCCGCATGCACCAGTGTACACCACATAACCTCCACTCCCAGTGGGGATTGTGAGTATCGGTGTTGTGGTGAGTCTGTTCTTCAGCTTCTGGAAACATTCCTCGCATTGTCGGGTCCGCTCGTACTTCACTTCCTTCTTCGTCAGGTTAGTCAGTGGGGAGGCTTGGAAAAACCTTTGATGAAATGTCGGTAGTAGCCTGTTAGTCCAAGGAAGCTTCTGATCTATGTTGCGTTCTTTGGCCTTTTCCAATTGGTTACAGCTTCCACCTTTGCTGGATTCACAGAAATCCCATCCCTTGATATGATGTGTCCGAGAAACATGATCTGATCTAGCCAGAACTCACTCTTGGAAAACTTCACAAATTAATTGATGACTCCGTAAAGTCTCCAATACAATGCGAAGATGCTCCCTGTGATCTTTTGGACTCGAGGAATATATCAGGATGTCATCGACGAACACAATGATGAACTGGTCGAGATGTGGCTTGAAAACTTGATTCATGAGATCCATGAGTGTTGTTGGGGCATTAGTCAAGCCAAACGGCATTATGATAAACTCGTAGTTACCATATCTGGATCTGAACGCCATCTTTGGTACATCTTCATCGGCTATCCTAAGCTGATGGTAGCTGCTTCTTAGATCGATCTTCGAGAACACCGTTGCTTTGGAAAGTTGGTCGAACAAGTCATGGATGCACGGTAGAGGGCACTTGTTCTTGATCGTCACCTTGTTCAGCATCCTATAGTCAATGCAGAGATGCAGCGATCCGTCCTTCTTCTTCACGAATAGAACTGAAGCACCACAAGGTGAGATGCTAGGCCGGACAAATCCCTTATCGAGAAGCTCTTGAATTTGAGTCTTCAGTTCCTTCATTTCAGCTGGCGCCATGCAGTAGGGAGCTTTTGATATGGGAGCCATTCTTGGCACAAGATCGATGTGGAAATCAATTTCTCTCTGTGGAGGTAGTCTTGAGACATCTGCTGGGAAGACATCTGGAAAGTCCTTTACTACATCTATCTTGTCGAGCTCCTTAGCTGGTTCATTTGTCTTCATCACACTTGCTAGGTAGCCTCGGCATCCTCTTCTCAGCATCTTTTGGGCCTTCATGGCAGATACTAATATCTTGCCGTTGGAGTTCGGGGTACCTCGAATAGTAACCCGTGGTCCGCCCCATGGTGTGCGAATCTCGATCTTCTTCTGGAGACAGTGCATGCGTGCGTCGTGGTATGACAGTCAGTCCATACCAAGGATCATCTTGTAGTCCGTCATCAGGATGATCACCAGATTTACATGGAATTCCTTTTGTTCGATCATCACCGATATATCAGGTATATATCGATGAGTGTGAATGACACCCAAAGGAGTAGAGATCTCCATCGGGTAATTGGAATCCTTTGCCTTCAGATTTATTAAAGCAGCAAAATCCTTCGAGATAAAAGAGTGAGTAGCTCCGGTGTCAAACAATATCGTGGCAGGGATATCAGCAACAGGGAGAGTACCTTGGATAATGTCCTCAGGGCGATTGCCGCGGTCGTCGCGCATCTGGTAAGCACGTCCTGCTACTATGTTGGAGGCTCCTCCTCTTCCGCGATCCAGTCCATCCCTCCGTGGCTCGGGGCAGTCTCTGATGTAGTGGCACTGCTTGCCACAGTTGATGCAGGCATCAGTCTTCATGTAGCATTCCCCGTAGTGTTTCTTCTGGCAGTGAGGGCAGACACCTCTGCTCTACTAGGGCTGCTGGTTGTTCTGGCGAGCAAGCCGGGTGTCACGAGGTTTGTCGGGTCTTGCACGATCATCACGGCGGTTGCCTCCTCGGTCTCCACGCCTCCTATTAGCCCAATTGGATCTGGGCTGATCCTGATGATGAGAAGTAGTCTTGTTTTTTGTCTCTTCTTTGTGATTCCTCTCCAGCTCAGATGCTACTTCGGCCGCCTGGTCAATAGTGTTGCAGTTGCTCCCAATGGTCCCAACTCTAATATCAGAGTTCAGACCACGAACGAAGCGCTTGGTGCTCTCCTTCTCTCCCTCTTGAAGATTGGAGTACTTATATAGACGGATGAACTTGTTCATGTAAGCAGTAACATCCATGTTGCCCTGTTTCAGTTGAAGGAACTCATCAGCCTTCTGGGCCCTCTTGTATGCAGGAAAGTAGCGGGTGCTGAAGGCTTCTTTGAACTCCTTCCAGCTGACGACGTCCTGGTCAACGAACTTGGTAATCTTGAAGGTGTCCCACCAAATCCTTTGCATCCTCAGTTAGGCGATTGACCGCGTAGACAATCTTCCTTGCCTCAGCACATTCCATTTCTTGGAATGTTTCCTCCATCTTCTGAATCCATTTCTCAACACGTTCAAAGTTGTTTGTCCCATTGAATTCAGGAGGGTGCAACTTCAGGAACTGCTGAACTGTGTCCTTGGAGCTCACCGTTTGCTGCTGATCCTGGGTCGTCCTTCTTGGGTTACCACCAGCTGGGTTTCCTTCCTGACTAAAAGCTTAGTACCAGCCATCTACAAATTTATCAACCCATCGGGTGATTAGCCTACATCATCATCATAAAACTTACTTAGTTTGAAAACATACTTGATGGCGTGATGGCTGCTCATGACAATTGCACACAAACTTACATCCTCTACTCTAAGGAAGCCAAAAGGTTCCTAACGTTAGGCTCTGATACCTAAATGTAACGGTCCCAAATTTTAAACTTTTTGGGCGACATTACACATCATACATTATTGACTTGACTCTTGAATTTTCAGTCAAGAATCATGCCACATCAGCGGAAGACTAAATAATTTATAAAAGTCTACTATATTAAGATAAAAATGCTAAACTGGTCCAACATAAATGTCTAGACAATCTGACATAACATCATAATAGTAATGAAGACTCCAAATAAATGAGTTTGAAGGTACAACTTAATAATAACCTACTACATCATCAACCTAAGACCAAAAGATAAGATGTGCAACTGTAGCCTGTCATGAGCATCGCACGTGCACGCCACCATCATCATAGAGAGTACCTAATTCCCTGCAGGGTCCAGATGCAGGAGAGGCGAACCTTTCGTGAGCTAATGCCCAGTATGTAAGGCTCAAATAGGAATAAAACAAAAATAGAATAATAAAATCATTCTTGGGAGAAACATCATAAAATACATGAAAATTATTATTCATTAGCATCATCATTAATTCCTTTTTAAGGGTTAACATCATCATAATCATCATTATCATCATCATCATCATCATCATATGATGAAGAGCTCTTCATTACTTTTAAGGGATCCTCATGTACCTTCATGCGACATAGCATCAGTGGTTGTACAGGACTACGAGCAGAATTCGTTGCACAGGTATAGGAGAGGACCGTGCAACCGGAACAATGGTCAGCAGTGATTTGGAGTCACGGGCCCCGGGGTTTCACTGTTTTGCCTGCAGTTACACCCCCTGTCCCCCTCGTCATTCTCCTTTTTCTCCCTATTTTGCATTGAGTACATGAAGCCCCACTAATTACATCTTTTATCTTGGATTACTATAAGCACCTTATAGTGGTTACATCATCATCATAGTTAGGTAACATACATCACACTGTTTCCGACGTCATCCGTGATCCAAAGAAAATGATCAGCGTCGGGTCTGTAAAACGGTTCCGGCAGCGACGAACCCGAATCCGTTAAGGCATCGACTTCAGGTAGGAGTCCTAACACGGTCCGCGTTGTCCAACATGGTCCGAGTTGTCCTCCAGCGCATCGGCGGAAGTTAGGATTTCATCTCGGAGGGCGAGTCGCCAAGCGCGATCCGCGTCGGCGAACGCGGCTTACGTCATCATCATGGATGCGCCACCTGACACGGGCTACATAGACGAACTCGGAAGAAAAATCCGTAACATCGATTACATATAAAACGGTCACGCCGTCGTTCCGATCCGTGTCGGAGACACGACCAGGAATCGACGCCGGGAATGACGAAGAAGAGTGCGCTGTCAACCTGGTCCGTGTCGAAGACACGGCCAGAGTTTGACGTTCGGCGAAAAGGAAAATCGTGTGCCATCGAGCGTGATCTGCGTCGGCGAATGCGGTACGCGTTCATCTGTGCAGAACGCGTTCTTCGGCGTAAACTTGAGATCTACATATCTCCATAAAACATCGAAAAACGTCCTTAAAAACATGTAGAACATATCATCATCATTAAAAGCCAAAAACCCATGCATCTCAATCATACAGATGAGTTCCATGGAGGATTCCTAAGGACCCCCCTACATACCTCGCTTCCAGTGCAAATCCGCGTCGAAACCTCGTTCTTCTCCTCTTTAACACTATTCTGCGCTCCCCGTGCGTTCTCCTTCCTCTGACACGAATCCCCAAACAATGGGGAGATGACACAATAATAAACCTTGAGAGGGAGAGATCATGTCTTACCTAGAGAGAGAGAGAGACTAATTAAATTCTGAGTGTTTGAATCTTTTTATAGGGGTTTGAGATGAAAAAATTATCAATTTTCCCTTAACTAATTAAATTCTATTCTAAATAGAATTCCAAGTGTCACAAAGATCGTTTAATGTTTTTTGTTGCAAGTTTAGAAGAGGAGTTTTAGGCAAAATCGTAATCTTGATTCTTCATGATCCTCAACGCAGTGTTATAATTTTTGAAGATTCATGCACCTCAAAAGTTCAAGAGGATCTAGGTTTCCCTTGTTGACATATCAAGATGAGTTGCAAAGCCTCTATTCTGACTTTGATTATTTTCATAGTGTTCCAAGGTGGAACGCATAAAGAGCACTCACTCGTATTCGAGATTGTAAAACAATCAAGTTTCCATAATCCCAGTCTCTTTTGAGAACTCAGTTGAAGTGACCAACAAGAATGATTATTCAGCATGAGTGGATCTAAAAGAAGAAGATTGACATCTTCTTCCTTAGATGTCAAGCATGAGGCAAGATTGACCATTCAAAACTCCAAGTCGAAGATGAACATTATGAAGTCATCTTCATTTTCATGGATTATTCATTAATTAACTGAATTTTGGGGATCTCAAGTCAATGGAGAATTGTTGGCGTTTAATTGGAATTCTACTGGGTTTTTAATATTTTAATCATTAGAGTTAAAGATTATGAAGCTATCGTTAGTTTCACGGATTATTTTATTTAGTTTTCTTATTTGTATTAAGATTTTAGTTTTTTCTCCTATTTAGTGTAGGAGTCAAGATTTTTAAAACCTATAAATATGAGGCTATATGGGTATTCTTCCCTTGGATCCTTTTGGATTTTTTTAAATTTTTTGGATCATGATCCTAATAATATTTTTTTTTTCAAAATAACTTTCATCAATTCATTATTTCTTTCTTTAGTCTCTGATTTTTCTCAAATATATTTCTTTATGTTTCCTAAAAAATATATATCTTTATGTGATACATAAGTAGCTTGAAATCTGAGATCTCAAGTTTAGTTATAAAAAAAAGAATTTATTGGAGTATTTAAATATATCTACTTTATGAGTTTTGAATTAATTATATCAAGGATTTATCTTCGATGAACGCTAAATTAAACTTCAAGGAGCAACGCAACAAAATATTTAAGAAAACGATAAACTATACACTACACAGTGCGCGTAGTGAAAAACAATAAAATTAAAAATAAAGAAGACAGGAAAAATATTTGGGAAAATGTACGTCTTGGCCTTGAGTTCAGAGTAAACTTTTGTATCTCAACAAAAAAGGAGAAATTAGTTTAAAGTGGAATAATTGAAATGGGATGTCGTGATTTAGATCCGTACATAAACCAAACTGCGCCCCGAATCCATAACTATTACTTTAGGAAAATACTACGTCCTTTTAAAATTTTTTTAACATGTTAAAGTTTCTTTCAAAAAATTGAAAAATTATCTATTATAAGAAAATTTTTAGAAGAAAGTTTATGAGGATTTAGTAACCTTTTTTTTTAAGTTGACTTCATGCTTTATGTCTTTAGCGGCCGTCATCTAGCTCGTCGTAAGTCTCTGACGCGTATGGGGCAATTAAGAGGACTCAGTTCTGCGTTTGCTGACGTTACTGAAATTTCTTGTACACTTTATATGTGTTTCATTTTGTTTTATTTGTTCTAACTACCAAAGTTGTAGCATGAAAAGTTTATCCGGACATATCAATTATGGAAAAAAATATCTGTATATCATATTATTCACATCTATTTCAGCCTTCTATATATTATCAAATTTTGGTTGATAAAAACGTCTCTATTGATGGAGGGTAGTTATATTTTAATATGTTGGCTAGTAGTGTATAGAGGTTTCTTCTTCAATATCTAAAGTCTATGTTAAGGCACTATTTGACAAGGAAAAAATTGAGTGTTCCAAATAGGGAATCGAGTAATGATTTAGTCAAAACTATAGTTAAAGTGTTTAATAAATACATTTCGAAAGTAGAGTTTAAAGGTTGGAAGGTAAAACACTATATGCTACTCCTTCATGGCTATAGTATATAAACTTTAGAGATTTGATATTTTATTTTGCATTTGTCCACTTTTTCTATTTAAAAAAAATAATTTCTAGATATCACCAACCAGCATTTCACACTTCTGATATTCCTTAACAACATAAAGATGTTTTTTTTAAAATAATACTTTTATACGTTGTCATGATATTTTTTTTTAAAAACAAATTATTATATTTGAAAAGATAATATGAACTAGTTATTATGCTACAACAAAAAAATATATCATGCATATAAATATGGAAAATGTATCTTGATTTCTATTTAAGTCATGTTATAATTATTTCTTAGTTTAATTGCTACATTTACAAGGGCGGAGTCAAGGGGGTGCACTAGCACCCCCTAGACTCTGTTAAATATTTTTTTTTATTATTATATATCAAAACTAGTTGTTTGTATAGATGAATGAAGGTGTAGTGGTTGTTTAGGATCGAATCCCTTGCCATCCAATATTTTTTTCATTTTTTTTCTTTCCTCTCCTATGCTTAGTTTATTTATTTCATTTTTACTTTCTTATTATTTTATTCTTATTTTTATTCAAAATTTCATAAAATACAATTTACTTATGTTATATTAATATTTATTCATTCATTAACACTTAATAGTATTATTTATATATACCACATTATATATTTTTACTTATTAGTATATGACTATTGTCTTATAAATCCCTTTTTTTTTTCTTTTCTCTCCTATGCTTAGTTTATTTATTTCATTTTTATTTTCTTATTATTTATTCTTATTTTTATTCAAAATTCCATAAAATATAATTTACTTATATTATATTAATATTTATTTATTCATTAACAGTTAATAGTATCATTTATATATACTACATTATATATTTTTACTTATTAGTATATGACTATTGTCTTATAAATCTACTTATTATTCTATCGTATGAACATATCTATGTAATTTCTTTATGAAAATATATCTCAACATTGTCAATTTTTTTCTATTTCATTTTTATTTTATTCATTTATGAATTAATGTTATAATATTATATTCATATTTTTAAATGTTCTCACTTTTTTCCTTTCTATCTTAAATGTTTAAAACAAAAGGTAAAATTGATATAAATATCTTAAACTACATTAAATATAAATTGAAAATAATTATTTCAACAGAACATTAAAAATTATAATTGAAAATATAAATCAATATTCAAAATAATTCTTAAACTATATAAATAATTATATATGAGTAATTATGTCTCCTCGATTCAAGTGTTGGCTCCGTCACTATATATTTACCAAATAGTTTTTTTTTGTGACTTTCATAATAATTCGCTATACACTAATATCTAATTGTTATACAATGATAAGTTTATTAGTAAAATACTAATTTTGTGAAATAGAGCCTAAAAGTATTATTACCAAACAATCAAAATACAGTTTTGACCGAATCAAAACTCTTCGTATCCTAAAGGTTCAAATGCTGATGTGTCAAATAAAGTACAAACAAAATAGTTTAGCAAATTAGCTTTTGAATTAATCAATTAATAAAAATCACTGAAATGATCATAGATAATATTTTAAATTACTATGTGTTCTGGATCAACCTAATTAAATTTTACTTTAACCAATTTAATGCTAATAAATATAATAATACAATAGAAATATGATTTTACTGTGTACATTTGTTTATACCAAAAAGTTATTAATTAACAAAAAAATAATAAATAACAAGTTGGCCAATATTTTTAAAATAATTATATATTGATAAGTTCACTATTCATTAGTCAAATTGTCATTCACTAGTAAAATACTATTTTTTTGGAATAGAGCCTAAAAGTATGATTACCAAACAATCAAAATAAAGTTTTGACCGAATCAAAACTCTTCATATCCCAAAGGTTCAAATGCTGATGTGTCAAAAGAGTACAAATAAAAGTGTTTGGTGATCATAGATAATATATTAAATTACTATATGTTCTGGATCAACCAAATTAAATTTTACTTTAACCAATTTAATGTTGATGATTATAATAATTCAATAGAAATGTGATTTTACTGTATCACAATTTGGTTTATACCAAAAAATTATGAATTAACGAAACAATAATAAATAACAAGTTGCCAATATTTTAAAAATAATTATATCACAAAAATGTCAATTAATAAAATAATTTTTATGTGGTAATTTTAGATGTTAATCTTTCAATAATACTAAAATATTGAGTATTAATGACTTGTCGCTAACTTTAGATGTGTTGACTTTTTTAAGGATAATTTAATAAAAAGACTTAAAAGAGACTAATGAAACTGATAAATTAAACCAATGAAGGTTCGTCTTTTTTTTGTAAGTAAAATTTTGAATTTGATTCATTTTGTATGCAAAAAATTTCTATTAATTAGTGACACCGAACTATACTTAATTTCTAGGATGCAGAAACTTTTAAGATCGTGAATTTTCTTTTTTTTTTTTTGCTGTTCGTTAGAGTGTGAATCTATAATTTACATCCCAAAGGAGAAAACATAAAAAAAAATGAAAGATTCAACATCTATTTACTTGCCGCCATGGCTGTTTAGACCAAGGAACTCGTAATCTTACAGAAAAAGAAGACTAAGGAACTGGGACTTGACCTTACGTCCCAGTCTCCATCACCGTAATCGCCATTGTCGTCGAAGTCGTCGGTGCCTCAGACACGCGTACACGGCAATTAGGGCATGTCAAATGGTCCTTCAGCCATGGGTCGACGCACTCGACGTGGAAGAAATGCGCACAGAGGGGCAGGGCAACCGCCAGCTCCCCATTGTTAATGGCGCTCTGGCAGACCGTGCACACAACTGCTTCGTCCTCGCCACAACAGAAGGCACAACACGGTATCTCGGGGAACGAAGGCATACCCATCCGGAGCGGGGCTTCAAGCAATAAAGGCAAGGCGGCGTCTGCGGAACGCACCACACAACTGTCGTCGCCGTGGTTGACTGGGTCGTCCTCGACGACGGCGGGTAGGGGGCTGTCTAGGGCGTAAGGCCAGTCGAGGCATCTGCGAGTACCGTCCGCCGTCGGCATGCACCCACAGCACAACATGAACGAGCTGCAGAAGACCATGCAACAGAGGATGGTCATAAGGCCGTCGACGAGCATGCCGACGAAGATGAGCGAGGTGATGAACCATCCGGCGGTGGGACTCGTCAAGCTGAGGCAATTCGACGACGTTGTGTCCATGGCGTGCGTTCTTCAACTTTTGCTTGCGGTACGTGATGGAGATACAACGAGCTTTTGCCGTTACCTTCTCTCTCTTTTCTTTGCTAGATGGAATTAACTTGCCCTTACCTTCTCCATGCTTTTTTAACTGCGTCTTCATATGGATGCATACTTCCCTATAAACTAGATGAACTGTGGCTACTTATATATATATATATATA
>LTAE01006214.1:11139-26048 GCA_001647135.1 Pontederia paniculata
ATATATATATATATAGCCTTGGTTGCGGATGTTTCTGCATGCGACAAGCAAACTCCAAGTTCAGTTGACACTGTCCGCTCTTCTCGACGAAGAGGCAAACCCTGTGAAAAAACAGTGGATTGATTCAGTAAGTAGAAATGGTCAACTATGTGAAAATACAGGCCGTAGATGTGCACATCTGCGGCAGATGCGAAATAAGGCAAGAAGAATCCCCACATTTACTTGGGAAAGAAACGAATTAGGCCATGTTTGCAAAATTGGATGTTTTGTAAAATTTTAGAAAGATTTAAAATACTATAGTAACTTATTTTTTAAAAAGTAGGTTACGTCCATTTATTTTTTGTTGTAAAAGAATTCTACAAGGTGTTTGGATATAGTTCAAATGCTGTAAAATTTCAAGTGATAATTTTTTAAAATTAATGGAAAGATATTTATTAAAATTATCTGTACTAAACCTTGTAAAAATTATTACAATATAAGAATATTATATTATAATAAAATAAAAATAATTACGTAGTTGTTTGGATGCACGCACTTATAATTTTTCGACAACTATAAATCCTCACAATCTAAATTTATTTTATATTAATATAAATAGTGTGTGGGTCCCACGCATTTGTTTGAAAGAGTCAACCATTCATTATATCGTGCAACTCATCGAAAAAAAATAACGTAGATTGAACCTAATAATTTTTCTAGGACGTAATTAGACTAATACATCATATTTTCATTCGATCAAAATTTCGTTCAAACGCTTAATTGCAATTTTTTTCTATAAAATAAAATAAAACAAAACAATATAATCGTTAAAAGATGACGTGTAAAAAAGAATACGGATATGGACATGATTCTTCTTAAAGATCTATCTGGCGCTACATATTGCATACAATTTATGATACAAGAAACGGAACGAGAGAATTTAGAGTTTACTCCTTCAAATTTTTGGTTTACTGTGTATTTATATAATAAATTATTTTTTTTAAAAAAATCTATAGCATTATTACAGGTTAGCAGTTAGCTCCTCCCATTTGTTGGACTGCCGTCCGCTACTACCTGCCATCGTTTTGAGCTATAGCAATAAGCTTTTCGAAAAAGAACAGAAATTGAGAGGACAATATATTTATTTTTGTGATAAATATGTAGCTTGAAATCTCAGATCTCAAGACCGAATCATAAGAAAATAATTTATTGAGATAGCTATAGTTAAAATATCAGAATTTAGTATATGACATATATATAGAGTTAAGCAACTTAATGAAGTCAACGAATAAAATAATGGAAACTTGCTGGAGAAAGACTGATAATGGTTTAATTGTCATAGTCGCACTGATGTTGCCTGGAAAAAGTAGGGGAGGTTTTTTTCTGGGGAATCGGTAGACTTAGCAAACCGCGAAACTCGGGACGCGTAGACGAATGCAAATATTGTACACAAATGATTGACATATAATTTATACGATTAAAGTTTATCCTGTGAAAGCATTGCATATTGTTTAGAAAATGGTGAGCTTACTGAGTCCCAGTTTTGATAATTATTCCTGATGAAAGGAAGGTTCTGACTGCGGCCGTAGATTTTCTTTATTTTTTTTCTTGGTACATTGGATTCTCTCATTTTATATAGAAATATAATAAGTTTAAGATAAATGTTCATCGGATGGAAACATTTAAAACATATTTAATGCAGATGAAGAATTTAGGAGTCTTTTTTAATTATGATGTAGATGGACTGGATGCTTTTTTTTCCGGTTACAAGATGGACTAGATTCTTTACACAAGGGGCTCTGCATTTAATTTGTTTTATAGAATATGATTATTGTCAAAATGTTAAATAATATGTTAGTCTTTTCCACCGAATGACAAAATTGATATATGGATACACTTCATGCAATACAATTAATGTTATTTCATGAACCTCTGATGATTCAAAGCCTTTGGAACCAACCTTTGGATATGCTATTATATCAATATATGTTTTTTTTTTAAAAAATAACTATCAACAACGTGCTCTTTTGTCATCGAAAAAACAGTGTGCACACCAATATGTTTCGTCACCTTAGGAAGTTAGGATATGCTACCTAAAGTTACCTCACTGAATAAATGCATATTGTCATCGATTTGACCAAACCAATGTGAAATTTGTATATGAAGATTAAAATTTATTATTATGTTCTTTGCCTCCTTACAAGTATTTTGGAGACTTCGTGATAAGATATTTTTATACTAACTTGTAAAATAAGAAGAAGACTAACAACAACTTTATTCCAGCTGTAATAGCACCCATTCATAATGTTGTATTATTTGGTAGCAAAAGGAGAATATTCTGAAAGTAGTTAGTTATGTGACATACTACTTTGTGGGTAGCTTGGACATATGGGAGTTGATAGTCGGTGATGAGAGAGAATTTATTCCTTATTTTTTTAATAAAAACTATATTTTTTTACGAAATTATATATCATTTATATATATTGTCACACATTTTTGCGTCACTTGCATCATTTGAAATTTTCTAAGTATAAATATACATTTTTATCTCAAGACCCTTTTTAATAAACTTTTGAATGATTTATACTTAATTTTTTTCTACAGGAATTTACTCAAGTCCTAGCAACATGTATGCTGAAAATTGTACATGGGTATATTTGTACTGAAGAGTAGAGTTGGGATACCTACGCACCACTATATGTCAAACATCACTAGAAGACAAATACGAAACAGAATTTGCAGATTCCTCTGTCAGCTCTTGTGGTCCAAAAAAGAAAGGTCCATTAGCAACTTTCAGAGATTATTGACAGGCAATGTTGTCATAATCGAACCGAACGTCGACCTCAAAAAACTTTTGGGTCAGGTCGGACTGGTTAAACCGATTAAACTAGATGGTCGAACCGAATACTATTAAAAATATTAAATTAAAATATAGTTAAACAAAGAATCACAAATAATATGAAAATATGAAAATATGAAAAAAAAATTTACTTTTAAATTATATTATTATGATCAATCAATTTTTTTTGATATAAATATATTAATAAAATATATCTTAAATAATTATTTTTTTCAAATACAAATGTTAATTAAATATTTTTTATAGTTAAAAAGAAAAAGAAAAAATCAAATCAAGTTTAAAAGGCTTAAAGTTACAACTTTTTCGTAGCCCAAATACTTTCAAAGCCCACTTTCTTTTTTTTTCTCAGCCCACTTCCCTATTTTTTCCAAAGCCCATTCTCCCAAACTTAGTTTTTTTTCTTTTTTTTTCTAATATTGCAATTGAACCGGCCGGTTCGCTAAATAAACGGTTCGAGCGGTTCAACCTCTATTTTTCTAGTTTTTTTATCAATTTTGATTGGTTCCATCCGACCCAATGTATTATCCGATTTTTCCATCGAACTAGGACCAGACTAGGCCCCGATCGACGGTCGAACCGATCAGTCCGGTCCGGTTCAAACAACATGGTTGACAGGGCTATGCAAGGGACAAGTGGTATCTAATGATCGCGGAAAAGGAAGAGGATAAAAGGCAAAATGAAAGGAGAAGAAAAGGTTCCGCTCCGCATCCGAGAGGAGGTGAGAGGAGCCGCCACCATTGCTGAGGAAAGAAGAGAACTAGAGGAAGAAGGATGTTTCTACGCTGAGATTCGGAGAGTATCATTGATTTATGTTTGTTGATTCTTACTTGTATCTATTTTCAATGATGAAATATTGTATTATCTTAGTTGTGATGTGTTTGATGGTTGTTAGAAGCTAAACACTTAGGCCTGGACATGGGATGATTTGAGAATATCTACTTGCTGCATGAACTCATCTTTAAATGCATTTGAGTTTCCATTCGACTTTCTAATCTTCCCTTTTGTTATGTGCTTTCTGTACGCGCTGACTTTTATGTTGTGATATGCAAGCTATTAATTTCATGGAGGTTGGGATCCGAGAGGCTCAACCCATTCTATTTGGGAGCATATAGTTTTTAGTTCTTACTATTGATGCTTTGCACATTTGAATTAGAATATTGTGAGCTATTTGTTATTTCGTCCCCGATGAAAGGTTGGGATCTGAGATGCTTAATCTTCTCCATCTAGGTAGAGTAGTAGCTAGTTCTTATCTTCATATCTTATATCTACGAGGGATCGGGATCCGAGAGGCTTAACCTCTTCGTCTAAGGTATTTGTGAGGGATCCGAGAGGCTCCTATAGATATTTAAGGGAGATTGGAGAGAGGTTATCCATGACATTCGAGAGAGTTATGTGAGAAACTTATAGGAATTTAGGTTCAAGCCTTGACTACGAGAGTAGCTAGGTCTGATTCTTTAATATCTCAAGTCAACATTATTTGAGCTTCATGTGTTCATTAGCAAGTAGGATTCGAAAATAATTTCCATGTCCCGGTTGTTTTCTTTATTTGAGAGACCTAACTTCCTTCGTATTGGTTCTATTTCTACTCACATTAAAATTTAAAACACCAAAAATATTTAGTTTACTTTTCTTTACAAATTTTAGTCCTAGTTTATCTAAATTTCTGCACAAAAGATATTTCTCTTTGATTTTAGGTTCGTGGTAGAATAGAAAGGTTGAGTTGTGAATTTCTTATTTTCCTATGGATTCGACCCTAAAATACTACAAGGATAACCGTATACTTGCGGATAGAGTTGTGTGTTTAGGTTTATTTTTAAAACTTGTTGATTGTTTATTTTTGTCCAGGTGCCCCAAGGTCTAGAACTGTTAAGCCATTAACGTTCTGAAACCTGGTACCACATTCATTTTTGACACACGATTTATGCTCATCAAGTTTGTGTCGCCGTTGCCAGGGAAATTTTGATTTTTCATATTCAATTCTTTGTTTGGTACCGAGCTGAATCATTCCCTTTCATTATTTATATTCGAGTATCATTATTTATAATCCACTTTTCTTCTTTCATTTTGATTCTTTTCCTTTTTGTAATCAGCTCTTTCATTTTTTTTCTCTCTTAGTGTTAGTTATCCTTTACTATTGTTATTACTGCAATTATTTTGCATGCCAAGTTCTAACAGTGCAAAAAATTCTTGATTGGGAATTTGTGGCAAAGAAAGACTGAAGAGAAAAGGAATTATGGGCTAAAAAGAATGTATTTGAGAAGGTAGAGGCTAAGGTGGTGCGTATGAGTTATTAGAGCTGGCCCCAGGTTATGCATAATTCTTATAAAGTAAGTGAAACATCAAACTATGAGAGTTTGGTATTTTCTAAAATTGAAGATATTGTGAGCGATGCATTTGAAAAGTTCTATTTGAATAGAGGATCATCACAAGCTTGCTGCAATCAAGCATCCACTTATGTCCAGGAGCCACCTAAGGATCATCTATATACCTCATATGGTCAAAAGAATCAAGGAGAATACCAACTATATGGATCTTATGACCAAAATTCATATTGGTGGAATTATGAATAAGACATTTCCTACAACGATACCCAAGATTATAATCCCCAAAGTCAGTCATACTACCATCAAAATCAAAGTCAAGGATCCAATTTTTAATATCCAAATGAGACTGCTAAATCAAATCAGCAATATGGATACTATGATCAAGATCCAAATTGGTGGAATTATGAAAAAACTTTTCCTACAATGATGCTCAAGATTATAACTCACAAAGTCAGCCATACTACCATCAGGATCTATGTCAAGGATCATATTTTCAATATCTAGTGGAGGTTGGTTCATCAAATCAGCAAGCATTCAACTTGTCCCAAAATAAATCTAATCTTGAGATTATGATGGAGAAATACAAGATTATGCAAGATGAACTAATTATTAAAATTGAGGAACTTGAAGTTGTACACAAAGTATTAGAGGCTAAACTTCTTCTAAGTTCAGAAATTCTACAATGGTCATCAGAATTCTTTAAGCACAATCTGCACACAACCAGAAGGAAGAATTTCAGAAAATGGCAATAAATTGTGAGAAAAAGGTGAATGAGTTGAAAGAATTGATCTTGGAAGAGGAAAAAATGAATGCATCCATAGCTAGACCTGAAGCTAAGAGTCAAGAAGAAATTTCAGTTATGGTGAACTCTGAAAACTCACACCCTGTAGAAGTCAACATAGTTTCAGCAACTGAAAAGGAAGTCTCAGCAGCTGATATCAAGTCTGAAAATTCTCAGTAAGTTGATACTAACATAGCAGCAACAACTGAGAAAGGAATTTTAGGAGGAGACATCATTTCTGCAGTTTTACACCCAACAGAAATCAACATGGTGGCAACAACTGAAAAAGAAATTTCAAGGTGGCCACAAGATGAATTTTCAGCAATGGGACATTTGAAAAAGGTACTACTGAAATGGTTAATGAAACAAGATGAAGACCTAGGAGAAGCCATATAAAATAATGAAAACTTCCAGCCTAAGGAATTTAATGAGTTATCACATGTTGCTGATAGTTCACACCCTGCAACAGAAGGATTCACACCCAAGGAAGTATTTTTAGAGCTCAATCCCCTTATTGAAATAATACTCATTGAAATTGTTCAAGTGTCTAAGGAAGGGTGTGCTAAAAGTCTTGGCTTCATTGTGATCGTCTATGATAGAGGAAAAATATTCAAGGCAAATGGATATTGTTTGAGGCACAATCATCCAGGAGAGGAAATGGACAATACAAAANACATAACTGCCCCCAAGTAGAACCAAAACTCATAGCAACTGAATGATACCCTGTCAATGCTACTCTCTAGTTGGTTTCAATCTTTGCATCCGTTGTTGGTTTATTCTCAAGCAGCATGTGTATATATTCTTCCATAAAAAGAGTTAGTAACCTCGTTTGAAAAAAAAGAGAAAAAAAATGGTTAGTAACCCAATCCAAAAGAAAAAAAAAGAGAGAGAAAGAAAAAAAAGAAAAGGGTTAGCAACCCTATCTGAAAAAGAAAAAAAATTGGGTTAGTAACCCAATGCGAAAAATAGGAAGAAGGGTTAGTAACCCATTTTTGCTTATGATTAAATCAACATCACTCCTACTTCTTATCAAGGATTGTGAGTCTAGAGAGAGGGCTGTGGGAAGGGATTGTCTAGTTTGCATCTTCAGTTGTGCACTAGGCTTGAGTTTCGATGGTTCTAGGAGGAGGATAATTGGCTATGAAAATGTATGATGACTAGGGGGATCTGACCAACTAAGGAGAGTTGTGTGAGCTAGCATAGGTTCATAGTGTGGCTGATTTGATTTGAAATTTCTTTGGCTTCAAATTTTTCTAATTCTTTGCTTGTGGACAAGCAAAAGCTTAAGTACAAGCAAAATCTTAAGTTTGGGGGAACTATGATAACAAGAAATTTACTCCTTATTTTTCTTTGCAAAGACTACACTTTTTCACGAAATTATGCATCATTTACATATATTGCCACACCTTTTACGTCCTTTGTATCATTTGAAATTCTTTGGGAATAAATACACATTTTTACCCCCCATGACCCTTTTTAGTAAAATTTTGAATGATTTATGCTTGATTTTTCCTGTAGGAATTTACCCAAGGCCTAACAACATGTATGCTGGAAACTGTACATGGGGGTACCTGTGCTGAAGACTAGACCTGAGTGTACCTACGCACCACTAGAAGATAAATACGAAATAGGATCTACAAATTCCTCTCCCAACTCTTATGATCCAAAAAAGAAAGGTTCCTTGGCAGCTTCCAGGGAATATTGGTAGGGCTATGCAAGGGACAAGTGGTATCTAATGATTGGGGAAAAGGAAGAGGATAAAAAGCAAAATGGAAGGAGAAGAAAGGGTTCTGCTCCGCATCCGAGAGGAGGTGGGAGGAGCCACCACCATTGCTGAGGAAAGAAGAGAACCAGAGGAAGAAGGATGTTTCTACATTGAGATTCAGAGAGTATCATTGGTTTATGTTTGTTTATTTTTACTTGTATCTATTTCCAATGATGAAATCTTGTATTATCTTAGTTGTGGTGTGTTTGACGGCTGTTAGAAGCTAAAACTTGGGCCTGGACATGGGATGATTTGAGAATATCTATTTGTTGTATGAACTCATCTTTTAATGCATTTGAGTTTTCATTCGACTTTCCAATCTTCCCTTTTGCTATGTGCTTTGTGTACGCGCTGATTTTTATGATGTGATATGCAAGCTATTAATTCCATGGAGGTTGGAATCCAAGAGGCTCAACCCATTCCATTTGGGAGCATAGAGTTTGTAGTTCTTACTATTGATGCTTTGCACATTTGAATTCAAATGTCATGAGCTATTTGCTATTTCATCCCCGATGGAAGATTGGGATCCGAGAGGCTTAATCTTCTCCATCGAGGTAGAGTAGTAGCTAGTTCTTATCTTCATATCTTATATCTACGAGAGATTGGGATTCGAGAGTCTTGACCCCTTCGTCTAAGGTTTTTTTGGGGATCCGAGAGGCTCCTATGGATATATAGGGGAGATTGGGGAGAGGTAATCCACGCAATTCGAGAGATTTATGTGAGAAACTTCTAGGGATTTAGGTTCAAGCGTTGATTGTGAGAGTAGCTAGGTCTGATTCCTTAATTTCTCAAGCCGACATTATTTGAGCTTCACGTGTTCATTAACAAGTAGGATTC
This sequence comes from Pontederia paniculata, assembly GCA_001647135.1. Lineage (NCBI taxonomy): Eukaryota > Viridiplantae > Streptophyta > Magnoliopsida > Commelinales > Pontederiaceae > Pontederia > Pontederia paniculata. Next base: position 19,686 of record LTAE01006214.1, read on the forward strand.
GAAAATGATTCCCATGTCCCGATTATTTTCCCTATTTTAGTGACCCGACATCCTTCGTATTGGTTCTATTTCTACTCACCTTAACATCTAAAACACCAAAAGTATTTAGCCTAGTTTACCTAAATTTCTGCACAAAGGATATTTCTCCTTGATTTCGTTCGTGGTAGAATAGAGAGGTTGAGTTGTGTATTTCTTATTTTCCTGTGGATTCGACCCTAAAATACTACAAGGATAACTGTAAACTTACGGTTAGAGTTGTGTGTTTAGATTTATTTTTAAGGCTTTTTTATTGTTTGTTTCTGTCCAAGAACCTCCAGGTCCAGAACTGTTAAGCTATTAACATTCTAAAACTTGGTACTACCTTCATTTTTAACACACGATTTATGCTCATCAGTCAGTTCAATCAAAGAAATCATGACACATTGTAATCGATGTAACGTCTTATCTCATCAGAGATATTGTTTTTCTTTAGGTCTTGACCCACACGATTTTGAAACGCGTCTCGAGGGGTCAAAAGTATGTTACTACCGTGTTATGTGAACAAAATCAATTTTAAAGTAGATCTTCCAAACTTTACTTTAAATTTAAAAAAAAAGTATTAAAACATTTATAATTATCTATTTATCTAACAAGATATATTAAAACATGATTAAGAGATTCTATTCAAATAATAACTCTATAAACTAAAATATGATTCGAGGTGTGCGAGCACACCTGCAGTCGGGGCGCGGCCATGCCTGGTTTGTGCTGATATGGTAGTATTTGTGCTCGGATTTGCGCCATCGCCAGAGACGGAGGAGAAAAGGAGAGGAGAATAAAATGACGAGAAAAAGAGGGAAGACATGAAACTTGCGCTGGGAGAGAATCATCGAAGAGGGAACCGTCGCCAGAGGAGGAGAGCACACTGGAGAGAAGGAGAGATGACCGACGGAGAGAAGAAAGGCGTAGGGAGAGAAAAAAGAGGAAAAGATGTAGGGGAGGAAAAAAAAGCGGGGTGGGAAGAGGGATTAATCGTTCTTTTGGGGCTGTCTTGGACTGCCCAAAGTGGGGTGGTCCTCTTAGACAATTGGGACGGTCTAGCAGACCGACCCAATTGGGCGGTCTAATACCCCCCTCCAATTGGGTCGGTCTTCCTAGACTGCCCCAATTGAGAGGGTTTCTTAGACCCGGCAAATTTTCGGCCACTAATTCTCCCATGTAGTGTACAGTATTTGGATCAGACAACAATGAGGAAATTTTATATCATGCAATTCTTAATGCCTACAATATTGAAGTTCATCGTGACATAGATGTAGAGGATCATAATAAGTTTGATTCGCTAATGGACTCTATATTGATTGCTACAAACTCATTATACTTGGAATACATAAGGTTGTCCCTAATTCAAAGCCAGGATTATCATAACCAAATGACACTACTTTGTTGTGGTTAGGATGTTACCATCATGGAAAACCACTTCACCATGGCATGGAGGTGACACCCCAAGATAACAGGGGCCGTGTCCAATTCGGACATGGACGTAGGCCGTGTTAGCAAAACGGACCGTGCCCATCGAGGACGCGGCTGTGTTAGCAAAATGGATTGTGTTCGTCGAGGACGCGGATCGTGTTGCGCCAACGTGTCACATTTACGTCTTAAAACCCTAATCCTCTCCTATATAAAGCTTAACCATGAAAAATATTCCTCTAAGCCTAATAGTTTTCTACCTTAACCGTCATGTAACCTCTTCCCTCTCTCTTTCGCTTCCCTCTCTCCTCTTCTCTCTTTCTCCTTCTCATAGAGAATCCTTTTGACCTCAGGATTTACGTTAAGAGGAGTTGACGAAGACCGACAACACACAGAATGAGGAGTGATGTAGACATAATCTAGATGCGAGACAAATAGAAGATAATCGAATAACGAATAAGGTATGTAATTAGGATCATTAAAAAGGATTAGTTTTGCAGTTTTAATGGATTGTTAGTAATGATTAAAAATGATTTTTGGCAGATTAATGGAAGAGTTCTTTGGATTTGTTTAGTGTTTAAGATAATGTTTACTTGCATAACCTGCAATCGAACATGAGCCATGTTCCCCCATGAAATAGTCCGCGTCTCCGGTGCTAGTGTGAGACACGCCGGGGTGGGCCGCTCTGACTTATGTGACACTCACACAAGGAGAACAACCGTAAAAAAAAAGACTGTGTTCATCTGAACACGGTATGCATCTCTAGGAGGATGACCGCGTCACACCTGGCGCACGCCATTCCGACCACGACCGTGCTCCTTGGACGAAACGGTCCGCATGCCTTAAGGAAACGGGCCGCATTCTCAGAATCCTAGTGAATGCCGAGAAGGAAACTAGCCGTGGTTCTCATTGATATGACCCTGATCAAACCCACAAAGAAAATGGACCGTGTTATCTAGAACATGGTCCATGTCTCCTCATGAATGCACTGTGTTCGCCGAGGCGCCATAGACCCCATACCCAACACGGGCCGTGTCACCTATGATTCGGGTCGTGACTGAGGATGAATATTATATGTTTGGTTGAGTGGTTGGACCTGATTGAGGTAGGACTAGTGGATTTTCACGTGAACCTAGTTAAATAGGTGACAAAGAATAAAAGATGTTAATGAATGTGTTTGAATGTATACAAGAAGAGGAAGGCATCGGCGGATTGAGGGATTTATACCTACTGTTACTACTTTCCTTCGAGAATCACTGAGTTTCTTGTGGACTATTGTTATGAGGATTGATTGATGGGTCTAGGGTTGACCCTATGGCCTAGCTAGCCATACTGGCATCGGATATCTAGAATCTTCTGAAGCCAATACTAAACTATAATCAAGACCTATGCCATGTGCAAGTCATCTCATCATGAACATCATCACATTACCATTGCACCATCACTATTTATTCTACTTGTAGGATCAAAATGCAGGGGAGTCAATTCTTCCATGAGCTATGAAGCACAATATATAAAGGATAATAATTCAATAGGGTAAAATATGTATATGAAGAAATAAGTAAAGAAGAGCATGATCTATTATAAGATCATCATCTTAAATGTTACCTTTAGTTACTTTTAGTTACTTTCTCTTTTTCTTTACTTGTCTTTACCTCTTTCTTTCAGTGACATAAGCCCATCAGTGGCAAGAACATCAATTGCATCCATATACATGGTGCTCATTTTCTTAGTGTTCAGTATGTTCAATCCCAGTCAGTCTTATTTAGGTCCACTTTGTTTTTTTTTCTAATTATCTTGTCCTAAATTCATCTTTTATTTTAATCAATAATGAGTGATTACCAATGCATAAAAGATTCAGATAAGCCCCCAACGCCAGTATGGATAACTAGGCCATGGGGTCTCTCTAACCCAAATAAAATCTCTTGAATAGTAGTCCACAAAGGACGTAATAGTAGGGATAAATCCCTTAGTTCACTAGGGGTCATCTTCTTCATGCATAAGTTAAATCACAAACATTAACATCCATTGATTCTTATTACCTATTAGGCTAAGCTCACTTGAAAGTCCACTAGTCTTACCTCAATCAAGTTCATACAAGCAAACAAAGAAATCAACATGTATCCCGAGATAAGGCCCGCATCGATGGTGACATGGCCCGTGTTGTCTCAAGATCGAGTGGTGTTCATCGATCGAACATGACTGGTTTTGAGGTAGTGCAAACGATTTCCAGGGGAAACACAGACCGAATTTAAGCAACACAATCCTTTTTTACTTCAGGGTTTCAATTATCGTTCTATATTTGGGGAAGCACAGGTCACGTTGGTGATCGACAATATCCATTTCATACTTAACCATATGGGTCCCTCGAGCATGGACTGAGTCCACGTGTCACACACTCTTTTTCGCTTTGGGCGGATGTGTTTGGTCAAAGGAAATGACTTGTGTCAAAGGTTGACATGGTGGCTTCAGGGACGCGAACCATGTCCATGAGACACGTGACACAGTTGGTGTTTCGTCTATTTGAACTCTACTATTTTTTATCGGTGGACATGACTCGTGTCAGAGGTCTATACGGTCCATCCTCGGTGTTATCCACGCTGGCACCTGAAGACGCAGGTGATGTATGGAGGACGACGGCCTATGTTCGGGAGGATTTTATACATATTAATTATTAATCTTATTCTTGTCATTCATTTACTTCGTAATATATATGAAAAACCCTAAGCTTGATCCTCCCAATTAAATACCTTGATTTATAGTTCAACAATCTTCTTCTTCCTCGTTGGACCTCTCCTCCTCCTCCTCCTCCTCCTCCTCCATGTCGAAACATCTTCTTGACTTGTCCTCCTCCATATTGATATGATGCCTTGAGGAGATAAAAAGAGAGAGCAGAGGGAGAGAGAGAGAGAGAGAGAGAGAGAGAGAGAGAGAGAGAGAGAGAAGGGAAAAATGGAGAGAAAGAGGGGGCTTGAGTCATATTTATAGGGAAAGCAATCTCCCTTAGATATACTTTGAATGTGATTAGAACTTCCAATAAAGATTTTGTATGTGATTATATTTTCTTAAGGTAATATTTCATAAGATTAAGAGTCCCTTAAAAACTAATTAGGATAGGACTAAGAATATTAAATTGATTAGAAAAAATATTAGGTTACAAATTAGGAAAATATAGAGTGCTCTTTGGTATGCCATTCTTATACGATACGACTTGAAATTAAGATTTATATTGAACTTTGTCTATAAGCACATGCATAACCCTCCGGAAGGCCATCAAAAAGTCCTCAAACATATACTATGTAACACCAAACAAATTTTAATTTATTAAAATTTAATATTAAAAGGATCAAAAGAGGAAGAGATAAAGTAGAGTATGATTAGGATTAGGAAAAGAATTAGTGTCAAAGTCCAAAAGGATAAAAAGATAAGATAAAGTAAAATATGATTAGGATTAGGAAAATGATTAGATTTAAAGTCAAATTAGTCTCCTAATATTTTAATATTCATATTCCCACTCAAATTAGTTTTAAGAATCAAAATTAGGATAAGAAGAAATTAAGTTAACTTATTATCCTAATAATTTAATATTCCTAATGCTACCCAAACTAGTTTTAAAGGACTCATGATTATAAGAAATTAAATAACTTTGACTAGGATTATGCCTAGGTAACCCTTATATAAGAAGGGTTAGAGGGGGAGGATCCCATAATTCTCTCTCAAGCTCAAGACACCATCTCTCTCTCTCTCTACGATGCAAGGTCATGGAGGAGCAACACGGACCGTGTCCACATGGGACGCAGACCGTGTTGCACGAAGAAGAAGACTGCGTTGACGAAGGGACATAGATCGCGTTTCAACCGACCGTGGAGCATCATGAAGACATAGGAAGCGGACCTTGTCGGGAAGGACACGGACCACGTCGCACTTGCTCATCCACGTCGTTTCATCATCATGGAGAACGAGATTGATACAGGTATGTAACTAGGAGGATCAACTTTAGGATCTTTCATATATGTATGATAAAAGAAAACATACTGGGCCACCATGGACACCATCTGTGTTCATCCTGACGAAGACGACAATCCAAACCCTGATAGCAAAATGGTCTGTGTTATGTTGAATGTGACCCGTGCTCTCATTGTAAATCACCCTACACGTATAAAACAATCGTGTTCGTCTTAACACCACCTGACCTAGTACACAACACGGGCCGTGTCACACCTGACACGAGTTGTGTCCCGAGATGATTGATGTAATGTTTGATTGATTGATTGAACTTGATTGAGGTAGGGTTAGTATACTCTCACGTGAACTTAGAATAATAGGTAAACAGGAGTAAAAGATGTAAATGTTTGTGATTGAAATTATGCATGAAGAGGAAGGCCCCGACGGACTTGGAGAACAAACTTTAATTCTATAAGGGTTATTGGTGTTCTCCCATGTGTTTATTGAGGAAATGCTTTAATCCTATAAGGATTATCAGTGTTCTGAGTTATTACAAGATGACATGCTTTAATCCTATAAGGTTTTTTGGTGTCCCCGATTATTGAAAGGGAGAGTAGGCTTTAATCCCCCGAGGGTTATTGGTGCTCTCTCTCATGGTTTAATTGTTATTGATGGGTCTCGGGTTGACCTATAGCCTAGCTAGCCATATTGGCCCCAGATTGCTGGAATCTTCATGTACTAATAATGGAACATTGAAAGTAATTGATTGAAATTGATCGATAGAAAATGATTGATTGGAAAGGGAAGAAGAAAGATGAAATGAATTGATGAAAGACTGATAAGGATTGATATCTCATATTGTTACTATTTTAAAGATAGAGAGAAAAGATAAAGTTAATTTTTATAAAGATGATTGATAGAAATGTTCTCCATTGCTTATATCTTCATATATGCTTTACCCTATTGAATTAT
>LTAE01006214.1:27673-42793 GCA_001647135.1 Pontederia paniculata
CTTTAATCCCTTGAGGGTTATTGGTGCTCTCTCTCATGGTTTAATTATTATTGATGGGTCTCGGGTTGACCCATGGCCTAGCTAGCCATATTGACCCCGGATTGCTGGAATCTTCATGTACTAATAATGGAACACTGAAAGTAATTGATTGAAATTGATCGATAGAAAATGATTGATTGGAAAGGGAAGAAGAAAGATGAAATGAATTGATAAAAGACTGATAAGGATCGATATCTCATATTGTTACCGTTTTAAAGATAAAGAGAAAAGGTAAAGTTAATGTTTATAAAGATGATTGATAGAAATGTTCTCCATTACTTATATGTTCTTATATGCTTTACCCTATTGAATTATTATCTTTTACATATTGGGCTTCATAACTCATGGGAGGATTGTCTTCCTCGCATTTTGATCCTGTAGGCAAATAAGTATAAATAGATGATGATTGTGCAACGATAGCATGATAGTGTTCGTGATGAGGTGACTTGCACGTGACATAGGTCCTGCTTATAGGTCAAGTATTGGCTTCCGCAATGACACGTTCATAGTTTTGACCAGATGTTTGATCAAAGTATAGTCAAAGATGTAAGTTAGTAGCGCCACTAAGTCTGCATTCTGTCAGGTAGCGGGGTATGGATTTGGGGGCGTTACATACTACACTATTTGGAACTCACAGTTCAGCACATGCATAACAATCTGGAAGGCCACCAACAAGTCCTCAAACATACACTACACTATTTGAAGCTCACAATCCCCAGCTCGTCCTTTACATATGTCGATCTTCCTCCGTTTAACCATAAGTCTTCACTAACATTGATTGGTATGGCACTTTTGTTGACCATCACTCTTTAGGTGGTTTGCATGTTCCTTGTCTATGGTGCTCGAAGAAACATCAAACTATTGCTTATTTTCAACTATATTTGAGCATCATCCAATTGCAAATGTAACAACTTCAAGATAATATGATTATGGTCCTTAATACAAGAACTTGGCTGCCTTCTCTTCTAAGCACCCCAACTATGGTGCATATGGTTACACGCGATAACATTGGGGCCACTTGCCTGATAAAAATATATACTGTATTCCACGCTCGCACGAAGGGCATTGAAGTTGATTAGCACATCGTACGTGTAGAGGTGGCCTCCAAATGGCTCAATGTTTATTATATATCAACCAAAGATCAAATGGCTAACGTGTTCACAAAACCACTTTTGGTGCTCACTTTGAAATTCTGTGTTAAAAACTTTAGCTTCGTTATAGACAACCTTCAGTTTGAGAGGTATGTTAAAAATATATATAGCATCTACTTATACTAACTGATTAGATATGCACACAACCGTGCCATCCGTGTATAATATATATATAAGATTTTTCTTCTATCAATGAGGACAAGATTATATGCCGATATTTTTACAGCTTATATCCATGGGATTTAAGTTGAATTATTTGTTTACTTGGCGACTTTAAGTATAAAGTTTTCACCATATATCATGAACTGAGGGAGGTATTTATATAGAGGTAATTTGTTCATGTTACATGATAATGTTATAGTAAATCACCTAGGCCCACAATATTGATTTGTTCACTTATTTTAATTTACAAATAATCTGGATTGGCTCATGATGCAATTTGCAAGTAGCAATTTAAAATTGCCGGACAATCGAAATTGCAATTTTGGTGGCAAGCCAAGATCTTATTCAAACAAATGATAAAGTAACCTAATAGATAATAATATAACATTTTATTAATGTCATAATTGTTATGGATTTCTATATTAAATTAATATTTTTATCATTATTGTTAAATTTTATTCTTATTTATTAATTTTAATATGATTAATTAATTACAATAGATTATTAATACACAAGAAGTAATTAATATTTTATTATTAATTATTTTGAAATAATAACAATTTAGAATATAATTATTAATATATTATTACCATTTAAAAAATACTACTTATTTTATAAATTTATTTTTTGGTGTATATTTTTTATGAGTTAAAAATTTATATTCTTATTCGATTTCATGGAGATCAAATTAAATGCATATAAAAATATAAGTCAATTGCTCTGTTCAAGAGTATTTGAGTAAACGTTGTATATTATCTATTAATGTTTTATATAATAAAGAAGGTAATACGATTGCTAGACATATTGATTATGCACACTAATCAAAGTATCGTATATTGTTAATAATTTAATAGGTGATAATTTTTATTAAAGATAATTTAAATTTTTAGATAATGTCAAATGACAATATATATGTATATATATATGTGTGTGTGTGTGTGTAGTGGTTATTCCTCGTGATTGATCTTTGCATACACTCAAGTCATCTGCACTTATCAGTTATTAACTACGGACAATCTCCTAATTATCTATCTTCCTGCCAACTAAACAGCTACCCGATACAAACATCACGAGAGCAAACTAATTGACATTTGCGATATATTGGGAAGGTATAGCGGATGTTTTGGCATGCCTAGCTAGTAGCTAGCCGGCCCGCCTTCTGCACCTCCATCGCCCTCGCTCCTATTTGCCTCCGGCAACTGGGACACGTCGGGTGATGCGCAGTCACCGCTGGATGTACTCTGAATGAGCATGTAAGACGTGCACACATGAGGGCATCACTATCACCATATCTTCTTGTACTCTGGGGATCAGACTGACCCTGCAATTCTCATCAGTCACTTTGCTTCCGCCATAAGGTAAGGACCCTAAGCGGCAAGGACTAGTACTACTTATTGCATCACCAGCAGTGTTCCATGCAGGTGATCTAAGAACTCTTTCCTGAAATATTCTGTCGATCAGCATGTTGGAAAGAAAGACCAGGAAGGTAGCCAGAACTGCACCGGAGATGATGACAACCGCAATAAGTCCCGGGCTAAGGCCAACACCGCTGCCGCTCATGGTTTCGTTCTGGACCGTGGAGGACGGGGTTGACGACATGATCTCCTATTTTGGTGTCTCGTAAGGATGATAATTGAAAAAGGAGGTGGTTATGTTAACGTGTTACATATATATATATATATAAGATATATGCACATATGATTTGATGATAAACAAGAGGTTTTACTTGTAACACTTTGTATGTCTAATTAATATATTAATTGTGGATCAGGAAGCTAGAAACTCTTACATTTGTTCAAGTGGACTATAATTATCTTATTTGGTGTATTTTGATTTTGGTAAGGCAACCAAATCATTTGAAGCATAATAAAAAAAAAAGAGCTGTCTTGGTAAAAGAATGGTGACGACGTTGATCACCAAAAAGAAACAAAAAATGATGGCATCGATGATGGTTGTTGATGCGTCATTCCCTAATTAAGAATTGTATTTATACACGAATTATGTAATTGTATGATTTACAAGAAACTAATATTTTTATTTCTCTGTGATGCAAAGTGCTAGCGTGCACACATTTCAATTCTCAGTGGCTTGTTTAAGGGTAAGCACAATTGATCAGGTAGAACATAGAATATTGAAGCACGAAATTAACAATAATTGCCGTTTATTTCATACTGAACTTCGATCAAGCCAATGTGAATTTCTAAGGTCTGTCGGATATAGCTAGAAGACTTGCTATTGTTAAATAAGACTGAGATTAGCATTCCAAACAAGATTGTAAGGGTTAAGCTCCCCAATAAATCTATGAGCCCATCTTAGTTTTATATGTTTCCATTTACCCTAAATAATTTTATAATTTGTGTAATGCTCCCAAATCCACATCGCACCACATGGAAGGATACAAACTTGGAGATGCTACGACTTTCTTCTTTGACTCCATATTTGACTAAGAGACTAATCAACATAATGAACATAAAATGCGGAAGCAATAATTTTTAAAATAAAAATCTATTAACGAATCTAGTAAAAATAAAATATTATATTACGTTGCTCAATATGGAAAAGACATAATTAATAAACATTTCACAACTTGATTCAAAAACTAAAATAATCAAGACTAGACTTCTACTATGTGTAAACCGCTACCACGAACATCTGCCTCACCCCTGCCATTACCTATTAGTTGTGCTCATCGCTTATATGGTCAAATGTAGGGAGACAATTTTACCATGAGCGATGAAGCTCATTATATAATAGTAATAATCAATAAGGAGATGTATAAATACAGATAAAAATAAAAGAATATTAGTAATCTATCAGTGTAAATGGTAGCATTATTTTTTTCTTGTTCCTCTATGACTTTAATTCATAAATGGTGAGAACCATCAGTTACACGATAATTATATAGTACAATATGTTCATGACTATTAGTTTCTTACTTGATCATTATTATTTCCAGTGACATCCCACCCAGTTTAAACTTAGGATATCATTATTCTTTTTTAGTTGTCTAAGTCTATCAAACATTACAATCAATAGGTGAGACTTTATCAGATGCATAGAAGGTTCAGGTTGTCCGACTGTAAACATGGCTAGCTAGGCCATGAAGAATAGTCAGTAGTTTCAGTAATCAATCGGGACAAGTCCCATAGATAGGGTAAACTCGCAGTTAGGATAAATTCAATAGTCAGGAATGAATCTTGCAGTTGAGATAAGTCTCGCAGTTGGCGGGGGCCTCCTCTTTATGTGATAAATTCAATCACAACAATTAGTAATCTTTTTTTACCCTTTTCTCAGTTGAGTAGCACACTCAAATCTAGATTATCTTTCAACGATCCTAAGGCATTATAATAACTTAAGAAATCAATCATTAACGCTTAACAATCATTACAATATAATTATCTCAATTATGATATCTTCTTAAAATAAAACATTGCCCATGTCGTTTGCCAACATGGTGTGTATTCATATTTTATTAAACGCTATCTACACTATAACTCAGAGCAACAAAAGTTGGGTCAGGCGTTAGCATGGTCCACATTTCAAAAATCATTGGATGGGAGAAAAGGATCCAGGGGCGTTTCACGACCCGTGACAGGATCGTCACGATTGTGATGATGATCGATCTTTGTCCCTTGTTAGAGTTTCACGACCCGTTAAAATGGTTTCACGGTCGTGGAAGTAAGATCGTGTTCTGCATTTAACATATTCACAACCTGTGATATCTATGTCACGGTCATGACCGATATGCTCATCTGTCTCCAACACGCTAACCATCATGAATTCCTTTCACGAGCCATGATGTTCAGCATGGGCATAATGATGGTCACGACCCACCGTCTCCTCTTCGTCATGGCCGTGAAAATAGTTTCACAGGCCATGACTTTAAGTTCACAAGCATAACCATTTCCATCGCGGTCAAATCTTTTCAAAGGTTTCACGATCGTGAAATGCAGTTTCACGATCATGACCGACCGCGACTTTTTTCCCTGTTCCCTTTTCTTTTTCTTTCCCTACAGAAAACCTTTTATTTCATTGTTCTCTTTTATTTCTCTAGATTTCTCCTTTTCTTTTAGCGCAAAAGATATGCGGGGAAGACTAGTTCATATTTAGGAGACGTACAAAATTTATAACTTTTAATCTGGATATTATAATAAAATTCCATTTTCCATCATCCATATATACGAACCCTAAAGGTGATCCTCTAGTTACATACCTTAATTTTCAAGTGATATAACTTCTTCTTCCTCGTTCATGTTTGATCTTCTCGTTTCTTCCCCGCGGTAGATCCCTTTCCTCTCTTAGGTGTTGTTGGTACTCATCCTCTTCTCCTGAATTAATCTCTCCTACATAAACAAGAGAAAACTAATCATGAAGAAAGAGGGACTATAGATCTTACCTTTAATCTTCAAGGGAAAAGAAAGAGAGGGAGAGAGAAGAAAGGAATAGGCTATGTGAGGGCGGAGGGAGGGGGAGAACTCTCACGGCTAGGGCTCGAGGGAAATAAATAAGTTATGAGGGCCTTCCCCTTAGGGATCTTTTTAATAAGGATTGACCAATTTAATATACACAGGACTCTATTATTTAAACTTGATTCTATTTAAATACCATTATTTATTAAATTAAATTTTAAATGAATATCGTTTTGGGCCCATGAGTGAATCATGTGTTATATTATAACCTCCTTAAAGTAAATTCGTCCTCAAATTTAGTCATACTATTTATCCTCACATTGTCCGTCTCTAATATTTTTCAAGGGAATATTTTATTTCATATGTATCGTGCATCTAATTCAAGATTGTATAATCTTACAAGTTGGGTTCGGTAAGCAGACCTGGTGGAGTGTTATAGACGTGATTCTGGTTCAACCCTCATGCCATAGACTCTTCTTGGCGTTTGTCTAGGAGCATTCCCTCCTCCCCAATGACCTTTATTGCCTCCTTTTGTTCTGGGCAATCCCTAATGAAATGGCCATGTTTCTCACAATAAAGGCATGCCCTAGTTTTGTGATAACATTCACCCAAATGGTAACCTTGGTAGTATGGGCAAGCCCTTCTATCTAGCTGTGGTGGTTGTTGTCCCCCGCATGGTGCATAATGCCTTAGGCATTCCTCCGACAGTGATTCCTTTCAATGGGCGCCTTGGCCTGCCTCCTATCATTTCGCATGGCCTTTCCTATTATATCGATCGTAGATGGGCTTTCTCCTCCAGTTCCTTCTGGCACTCCTTTCATCTTTCTCTAAGCATTTAACCAATTCGGGCGCGTCAATGAGGGTCTTGCAGTTACTCCCAATGGTCTTTGTCCTTAAACCTGTGTTCAATCCGTGGACAAAGTGGTCAACCCTTTCCCTTTCGTCCATTTTTAGTGTGCACTACTTTTTTTATCCATATGAATTTATTCAAGTAATGTGTCACATTCAAATATTCTTGTCGCAATTCCAAAAATTCCCACTGTTTCAAGCTGCACTCATAGGTAGAGAAGTAACGGGTCTAGAGTGCCTCATTAAAATCTTTCCAAGCGATTGTATCTTGTTAAGAAAAGTTAATAAACTTGGTTGTTATCCATCAGTTCTTCGCATCCTTTGTTAAACGATGCGCTGCATGTAGGACCTTTCGATCCTGAGAGCACTCCATCAGCGCGAAGGTTTCTTCCTTCGTATCCACCCATCTTTCGAATTCATCAAAATCATCGGGACCGTTGAACTCAAGGGGGTGGAGTTTTAGGAATTACTGAATTGTGTCATCTGGCACATGGTTTTCTTGGACTTTCTGATCCTCTAGGGTTTGACTACCATGATTTTCATTTTGCCATACTTCTCCATGTTGTTGGATTTGTTCCTTACGATTGACGAGACACCTTGGAGCCATATGCATTCAAAAAAGAGAATATGATCATTAGCTTCCTCTCATCTTCCATTTATAACCTCCTTAGGACTTGCTCTATACCCTTCTTGATGGAATGATGGTTGTTCGTGATGCTTGTACATGCACTCTGTTTACTTAGAGACAACTAAGAAGTGTCTCTTGTCATATATTGATATCTAACTATAACGCCCCCAAAGCAATGTGGCAGAATACAAACTTTGAGATGCTATGACGTTCTTATTTGACTCCAAATTTGACCAAAAGACTAGTCAACAAAATGGACATGTAATGCTAAAGAAATAACTTTTAAAATAAAAGACTTAGACGAGTCTAGTCAAAATAAAATAATTTATAATATTGTTCAACTAAGAAAAGAATAACCAATAAATGTTTGACAACTTGATTCAAAAACTAAGATAACTCAATACTAGACTCTTGGTATGTGCAAGCCACCACCACGAACATCTGTCTTACCAGTTTCATCACCTATCAGTTGTACTCATCGTTTGTCGGAGTTTCCTTGGGATTGGTAAAGCGAAATGGGGCCCACCCTAGCCCATTAAGTGCTCTACCTCAGAGAAAATGAAAGAAAACTCTAGAAAAACTATTTGACCCCATCGAGTTAGGAGTGACAAGTATCAAGAGCATGAGGGACAATCCTCCTGTGAGCGTTGAAGCTCAATATGTAACAATAATAATCAATAGGGAGATATATAAATGTAGATAAAAATAAAAGAATTTTAATAATACATCAGTGTAATGAGTAACATTACTTTTTCTTTTCCCTCAGTGACTTACTTTCAAAAAATGGTAAGAACATCAGTTGTACAGTAGTTTCAGAGTTCAGTATATTTATAACTATTAGTTTCTTACTAGAACATCATCATTGGCTCACGCCAGTCTTAACGTAGGACCTCATTATTCTTTTCTAATTATCTTGTCCTAAGTCAATCAAACATTACAATTTGTAGGTGAGACTTTAATAAACACATAGAAGATTCAGGTTGTCCCATTGCAAACATGACTAGCTAGGCTATGAAGTAGTTAGTCAGGATATGTCCCAGAGACAAGGTAACCCCGTAGTTAGTAAAAATCCTGCAGTCAGGAATGAATCCTGCGATCGAGATAAATTTTACAATCTACAGGACCCTCCTCTTCATGGTATAAATTCAATCATAACCATTAATAATCCTTTTTCTTTTATCCAATTTTCAGTTGAATAACAAACTTAGTTCTAGGTTATCTTCCAGAGATCCTAAGGCATTTAAATAACTTAAGAAATCAATCAATGATATTAACGATCATTACAATACAATTCACTGAGTTCCATTATTTTCCTTTAGACAGAATACTGTCTGTGTTGATTGTCAACACGACCTGCGTTCGTATTTTATTAAACACTATATACATTGTAACTCATAGCAACACAACCTAACTCAGGCTTCAACACGGTACGCGTTCCAAAATTCATTGGACGGGCGAAGAGGATCTTGGGGTGTTTCACAACCCGTGATAGGATCATCACAACTGTGACAGGTCTTTGTGCCTTGTCAGTTTCACGACGCGTAAAATTTGTTTCACAATCATGGAAGTAAGGACCTATTCTATGTTTAACATTTACACGGCCCGTGATCTCCATATCATGGTCATGATCGAATATGCTTATTTGTCTCCAACGTGCTCACAACCGTAAATTCCCTTTCATGTGTCGTGATGTTCAATGCAGGTGTAACAATGATCACAACCCGTCATCCCCTCTTCGTCATGATCGTGAAAATAGTTTCACGGGCCATGACTTTAAGTTCGTGGGTGACCATTTCCGTCATGGTCAAATCTTTGTGAAGGTTTCACGGTCGACCGTGAAACTATATCTCGGGATCCCTTTTCTTTTTCTTCTGCTATAGGAAAATCTTTTATTTCCTTTTTCTCTTTTATTTTCTTTATATTTCTTCTTTTCGTTTAGCACGAAAGAGTCACAGAAATGACTAGTTCATATTTAGAGAATGTACAAAATTTATACATTTTAATCTAAAGATAATACCTAAAATTTCTTACTTCATCATCCATATATACAAAACCCTCAGTTTGATCCTTGAGTTACAAACCTTAATTTCCAAGTGATCTAACTTCTTCTTCTTTGTTTGTGTTCTATATTCTCATTTCTTCCCAACAGTAGATCCCCTTCCTCTCTCAAGTGCTGCTAGTACTCGTCCTCTTCTCCTTAATTAATCCCTCCCACATAAATAAGAGAAAATTAATTATGAAGAAAGAGGGACTATTGGATCTTACCTTTAATCTTCAATGGGAGAGAGAAGATGGAATAGGCTATGTGATGAGAGCCTCCAAGGGTCTTATAGGGTTTGGACAATTTAATATACACTATATTATTTAAATTTAAAGAATGCTGGAGCTTTTTATCTTGATCAGACAGCTTATATATATATATCCATAATCACACGCATGTTGAGGCTTTTTATCTTGATCGGATAGCTCAACAATCCAACTTCGTCATTAACTTCGCCATTCTGATCTCAACGATCATGAGATAAATCGGGTCATAGCCCAACCAAAAATATTCTTTATTTAACTTCTTCATAAAATGTCATCTTCTTATATTTTTAATTCCATACTTGTTTCTTTTAAATATTAAATATTAGGCAAATGAATTTCAAAAGAATCCTACTTATATCATCGTGGACTTTTCAGTATGCCTTTATTTTCATTTCTCCTAGGACACTAAGTTCCTTTATAGCTAAAAAAGTAATATAGCATATTCCTTCATGTTACATCTATTTAGTATTTTTATGAGTAATTTTAATCAATAATATTTTAACTATAATCGAATTCCATTTTAATTTTAACTTTATTTTATAACAAAATAAATTTTCAACCTACGAGAACAAGAAAACAAGTTACCTTCCACATCTAGATACCATGTATATATATATTTTATTTTAATATATATATATATATATATATATATATATTTTAAAAAAATTGCATTATGACGAATTTCTAAATATTTAAGAAAAAATATTGTATTCCTAAGCTACAAGAAATTCTTACTTCAACCCCAAACTTTAATATTACTAGTTTAACTTCTCTCAAATTTTCAAACACTTTGGCTTGATCCCAAATGCCTAAAATTTATTTTATTACTTGTGAATTCATATTTTTACCCTTATTTAATTTTAATAATATAACTTTAAAAAATAAAAAAATGGGACACGCCCCTTAATACATCTTCTTAACATGTTTTTTTTTTTAAAAACAGATAAAAGTGAATAACGGTAAAAAGATAAATGCATAAAAAAATTTAGGCATTTGGATTTAGTGAACGACTTTAAAAGTTGAGGAAGAGAAATAAGTAATATATTAGGAAGTGAAGTAAAAAATAGATATAATTTAAGGAAGGAAAATAAATCAACACTCTACAATATTAAAAAAAAGGCTAAGGGCCAGTTTGTCCCCACCCTCGCTCCTAGCCCATTAAAGCCACTATAAAACAAGGAAGTTTTCTAAAACCTCTTGTCGCCAACATAAATATGTCAATCTATTTTAGTAAATATATCAGAGGAGTATTTGAAGCTAGCATAATTTTGATTATATTAAAATTTAAAGAAATCAGAGGAAAAGTAGTTTTGTTGCTACTTTGTCAGAATATCTTCCACAGAATTAACACCAGCTGAACACCACCACCTGCAATGTATTACCTGAATCCGTGACAAAATCAGAATGAAAAGTCAAGGAGGTCGAGATAAGAAAAATAATAAAAATATAAAGTATTTTAATATTTTTTAATCATTACTATAATAATAACAATAATAATTAATAAAACTTATATGTCAATTTATTGCACAGTCATATATTAAAATAATTAAAAAAATGAATAATTATCAAAGTTCAAAATAAGAGAAAAAGTTATAAGCAAATTATGGATTTAATAAAAAAAAATATTCTCCAAATGTCTCAATTAGGGATTGAGGGCAATAAGAGACACAGAATATGGGGAAAAATTTATCGAAAGAATTGATGTGGATACATTAATGTGCGTGTGTTCACAATATTTTTCTTGGATACATTAAATTGATGTCCTAGTCTCAATTCTAACTAGAATTAGAACTCTAACTAAATTTTATATTTTACATCATCAGAAATTACAATCAAAAGAATGAGCATTTAAATATTAATATGATAAATCATAAATATATTAAGTAGCCTATTTATTTAGAATGATAGATGATTGTGTATGTTTAGAAAATCATAATTTAAGTAATTCGTAGTCCATCATTATATATGACCGTGCTTAAATTCGATTCAATGTAACATAATGGTGAAAATGTATCTTGATTTTCAAAATTGATTGGTTTTATCTAATCTCTTTCTTGGCTCAATATAAGCTCTTAATTTTTGTTATTTAAATTTCAATAACAACCAAATTGCTCACAATTTGAACTTTCTCTATCAACTTTGAAATTAGACATATTAGGCTAATTAGTCTTTGCGGGTTCGACATCCTTACTCTTACACTATTATTTGAACAACTAGTGCGCTTGCTAGTGTCTATAGATGACATCCAATATTTGGTGTTGTTGTCGAAAACTAATTGTTAACTTACTTGTCTAGCTTCAACAATTAATTTGAGAGTTTTTTTCTTTTCTTTTTTTTTTTCAATCACATGAACACTTTTGTTGCATATACTTTCACATTTTTTTAGTGTTGTGTCAACATTTCAGGGATATTTTTCTATACATGACTTGATTAACAACATCAACTTGACAGCTCATTAGCAGATGATGGGAGGATATACTGCTAATTGATGGACTACAATAAATGCAACTCCTCCGGCGATGACAAAATTTTAAGTTTCGAACGAAAAGTCAAGAAATCTTGAAAGTGAATCATATTCATGAATATGATATCTATCTAATGTGATATATGTAATATATGACAAAGGTGTAGGGTGTCGTCGAATTTCTATAAATCGGTCATGTCATATTGGCCCGAGTCCTCCAATGGAGACCATCTCCGACATCAAAGACATGCTATTGAAGCTTCTATCAACAATTGCATCAAAACATCACATGCAAGAAACAACCATTAGTAACTTGGTGAAGCGGGTTGAGGAATTAGAAGCTCACAACAAAAAGTTGGATGAAGTCCGCAACATATTAGTTATTTGATAGAGTCAAAGACTAGCATCGAAGAGAAGATGTGTCAACTAGTTGCAATTATGGGGAAAAAAATCAGCATGCAAGAATAACTCGTCCACAACTTAGAAACTCAATTGATATAGTTGAACAATCTGCAAAAAGTTCATGAAGAAATATTTCTTCCTCCGGCCATTAGATCATCAAATCAATTTCGAAGAGTTATAAGTAGAACTTCGTGCATTAGAGAGACAAATTGTGCATTTGACTTCTCAAAATACTGAATATAATAAAGGGCAACAACATGGACAGCTAAAAAAGCCATCTTATATCCATGCCTCTACAAGAATCCATATCAAAGAAGAAAAAATTCAAAGGAGACCATGAGTGGCATGTGAAGGAGATAAGTAGATACACAATTGAGGATGGAAAATCTAAAGGAAGAGCTCTCATTTGGACGTTTTAAGCACCTAGTTTATGATGTTGTCTTCAAAGCATTCACCACCAAAGGAGAGGAGAACACATCAATGCTAGAGACACCAAGAACATTTAAGCAATGGAGACCAAAGAGCTCAACATCAACCCGAACTCAAAAGCATCATAACTTGGGATGCCAATCAAGGATATGTTTAAAATAGATGAACTCGTCCATGTGAAATGGAAAAAGTTAGCGGAAGTTAGATGTGCATAACATAGCATCCAAAATTAGTCATGATGGGCACTAATGAACATGTCAACTACTCTCAATGATATTGTTTCATATTCCATAATTCTTTTTTGCTTTATCATTATCTCATTCGTCACTTTTAGTTTGCCTAGTAAATTTGTTTTTTTCTTTCTTCTTTTATATTTTAGATTGTTTGAGTTTTTCTTAGGTTATTTAAGTTAGAGAAGTCTTCATATAAATCTTTGAAAATCTTTGTGTCTTTCATGACCATCACCGAGACCCTTTAACTCTGTCCTATTGATCACGGCCATGACTACTTATTCAAGGGCATGAGTGAGACAATAACTTTTCATTATATAATGTCATTGGTTGGGAATAGGGCTTCACAATCATGATTATGAACTGATTTGTTAGGCCATGATCATGACCCATGAACACTCGAGAATGAGTGCAACTTAGGAGTATATTTCATTTTTTTCTCATGGGTGATGATATGCCTGATCACAATAGTGAATACTGATTTACACAACCATGATTCAAAACATTCATGATCGTGATTTAGTGCATCTGAAACACCTAGTAAATTGTGAAATTACACAAATTTTGAAGAGTTGATGTTGTTTTAAATTTGGATTTAGAATTGATGACATTATTATGGCCCATTATCTCTTCCACACCCACCGCCCAACTAACTCCAATAGTACCTCTTACCTTTCATTCATGGGCGTGAACTCTGTTTATATGATGATCAGGACGCCTCTTCACAAGTCATCATGTTTCCCTCATCTTCATCTTACTTAGCAGGACTACATCGCTGGAGTTCCATCATCAAAACTTCACCCCTGCATCAACATCATCGATTTCCTAATACTGCCTCTTCGCTACTCCACACTCAACAACCATCAACGCCATTCAACTCATGTCGATGGCTTAGAAGATCGAAGCATCGCAATGGTTTTGAAATATGCACTTTTTCTTCTTCAGTAAAGAGTTTTGCATGTCACCATATTTTCAGTCATGATAGACAACTTATAATCTATGAAAGCTTCATTTGCAGACTTCTTCTTCGTCAATAATTAGGTCATGATTTCCTTATCATGAGCCGTGATGGAACACTTTTATGGTTGTGACACTATTATGTCATACACGTGACAATGCTCTTGAGAGACTTATTCTCTTTACTTTCACTATGTTGATCGGAGCACTAAAGGAAATAGAATATGTGATGTAGCAGAGAGCTTAATTGCGAGGAACCTATTGCTGAACTTGATCAACTGGCCACGATGCATTACCTTCTATACTGACTAACATCAATCAAACTATGATGGATATGGCTGCATGGACTTCTCTTCTACTCATTTCTCTCATGAGGAGAAGATGAGTTTCTTCTGCATGCGAGAAGACATGATGCTCTTTGACCACATTGGATAGGAGCACTTTCTCTAGTAGGCCCTCACACTGACAAGGAACTCACCCACAAGTTCATTAGTTTATTTCAAGTCTACCAACTTGGAAGGCAAAGTTAACAAAACCTTCAATTTGGATTTCCATGAATAGCAAGTAGTTATGTCTCACATTAGATGAGCTTAGTGACGTCTATCAGTTTTCATTTGAAGGACTTCACTACATCTCAAAGTAACTCAATGTTGGAGCATTCTAAATAGAGATTACTGGAGAGTCAGTGCACAATTGTCATTATGCCAAGAACGATATGATCCATATTCTCATCTTTTGCTACTCATTGTATTATGCCCAACACCATCTACGAGAAAAGAGACAGTGATGAATCATCTAATGAGACTGACTTATTCTTCTTATATTCTATGTTGGAGGGCATTGGCATCCATTTTGATAAGACAATGATCTTCAACATAAAGTTAGTGTGTATTAACATAATGGAGTTGAAGTTCAGGTTCAAGAATTGCTATAAGCTTATGCCATGTTCTGAGGTGGAAAAATTTACTATGTTCAACAAAGGCAACAAACTTTTCTTCCCTCCTTTGCTTGTGATTCCTCCATTGGATACGATGCCACCATGACAACCTCTCCGAAAGGTGTAGGATCTGGATGGCACCAAGAGGGGGGGGGG
>LTAE01006215.1:10218-24040 GCA_001647135.1 Pontederia paniculata
ACAAGGTCCATGTGAATCTAGAGTAGTCATCCACAATCACACACATATTTCTTACCACCAAGGCTGGTGGTGCAAATTGGACCAAATAAATCCATATGTATTAATTGAAGAGGTCTATTTGTAGAAATATCTCATTTTTTGATTTAAAGGATGCCTTATGTTGTTTTCCCTTTTGACATGAAGAACAGAAAGAGTTTTTCTCAATTTTGTTTTTGGGCAAACCTCTAGCAAGATTATGTTTCACCAGTTTATGCATGGCCTTATAGTTCAAGTATCCTAGTCTCCTATGCCATAGTTCTATTTCATCATGCATAACATTTAGGCATTTAGGCAAATCATCAAAGTCAATCACATATACATTTTGATGCCTTAATCCCATATGCAAAACTTTTTCAGTGTCATCACATATTAAGCATTTGTTTTGTTCAAACTTAACAATGTAATTTTTATCACATAATTGGCTAATACTTAACATATTATGTTTCAAGTTCTCTACTATTCATACATCCTCTATAACTATATTACTAAGTTTTCCAATATTACCTTTACCAAGGATTTTCCCTTGGTTGTTATCCCCAAAAGTCACTCTTCCACTTTGTGTTCTTGTTGTGCTCAAGAAGTTTTCTTCATTTCCAGTCATATGTCTTGAGCAACCACTATCAAGGTACCATCTTGTTGATTTTCTTTTGGTTCTTTCGGCACCCTGCAAGAACAACACATAATTTATATCTTTGGTACCCAAACTACCTTGGGTCCAGAGGTGTTAGTGTTGAAAGTTCCCTTAGGAACCCAGATTTGTCTAACATTGGAGTGAAAGCTCCTTCCAGCTTTACATTCATAGTTGTAATGCCCTAACCGATTACAACAAAAGCATGTAAAGTTCCTTGCATACATTCTCTTACAGCTATGATGATCATAAGCTTTTCTATTATTCATTTTAATAAATTGTGTATTCATGTTAGTATGCAAACCTTTCGATTTAACAGAATAACCATTTTTAACAGTATGCATGTGAGTAGGTCTAGTGTTTCTATGATACATGAAGGCATAATTCTTTTGCTTTGGTTTAATTACATCATTTCTATATCTACCGTTTGCATTCCCTTTTGATGATAACTTGGTATTTTTGTCAAACATAACAGGTTCAGTAAGTATAGCAGTTTTAACTTCATTGGAATAAATAAAAGTGCTAGGCAAGTTTTGATCAAAGGTGTGCTGAGACTTTTATGAAAATGGTTCCTTGAGACACATTATCATTACATGATTCAAAACCTAGACCTCTCTTATTTAGGGGACTTTTATATTGAGATAACATAACATCTAACATTTTTTCACCGTATGAGAAGGTTTCAAATTTGTTCTTAGGTTCTAGCAATTCCGACTTTAATGAACTAATAATATTCACATGTTCTTTTAAATTATCATTATTTGTTAATACTTTAGCATTCAATTCCAATATTTGTTTTTCAAGACCATCATTGTTTTCTTTCAGTCTATTATTTAAGATGGAATATTTTCTAATCATGAGGTTGAACTCTTTATATATATCGAACATAGTATATTCTTCATTATCACTATCACTATTGTTTGAGTGGGAAGAGGAAACCTCATAGTTTGCCATTAGGCACAACAGTGTCTCTTCTTCTTTTTTTGAAGTTGTCCCTTCAGCCTCACTGCCCTCATCATTTGATCATCCCAAGTGACCTTGAGTGTCTTCTTCTTCTTATAATTTGCGAAGCCTTTCTCCTTGCTCTTCTTGTTCAAGGTTGGGCATTCACTTTTATAGTGTCCAGACTTATTGCACTCATAACACTTAATCTTTCACTTGTCGGCTGGTCCCTTATTCTTTGAGTAGTTCTTCTTCTTGGAGAGCCTCATGAACTTACTGAGTCTCTTAGCATACAGGGCCAACTTTTCTTCATTAAAGTCTGCATCATTGTCCTTAGATCTTCATACTCATTTTCACTTTCAATCTTCTTAGACTTCAGGGCTAAGGCCTTCTTTCTTGAGCTCGCCTCCTCTCTTTCTTTTCAAGTGACATCTCATAGGTCAAGAGAGATCCTATAAGATCGTCAAAGTCAAGCTTGTTTAGATCTTGTTGTCTCTCAACCATAGTCCTTTTCATATGCCATTTTCGTGTCAAGGACCTAAGGAACTTTTTTACCTTTTGATCGTTAGACTTTGGGTCGCCCAAGTTGGCTAACACATTCACAATATCATTAAAATGAATAAGCATGCTATTAGCAGATTCATCATGTTTCATTTTAAAGGAATCATATTGATGATTTAGAATATTCAATTTTGATTCTTTTATTTTTTCGGTTCCTTCATGTGTTATAACAAGTTTCTTCCAGATTTCATTTGCACTAGTACACAAAGATATTCTTTTGAATTATGTTTGATCTAATGCATAGTAGAAAATATTTTTAGCTTTCCAATCTAATTTAATCAAGTTCTTTGTGGTGGAATCTAATTCATTAGCTGAGAGGGGAACATGTACACCTTTTACTAGTCTAGTGGGCAAATCAAACCATTTTTAATGACATCCCAAATGTCACTATCTATGGGACATACATAAGCTTGCAATCTAATTTTCCAATAAAAGAAGTTAGATGCATTGAAAAGGGGTGGTCTAGAGGTAGACTGTCCCTCGCCTAGGGTAAAGCTATTTGATGTC
The DNA here is from genome assembly GCA_001647135.1 of Pontederia paniculata. NCBI lineage: Eukaryota > Viridiplantae > Streptophyta > Magnoliopsida > Commelinales > Pontederiaceae > Pontederia > Pontederia paniculata. Next base: position 12,896 of record LTAE01006215.1, read on the forward strand.
ATTCTGGCTCTAGATTATTATATCTATATGAGATTTGTATGTAGTTACAAATTTGTGAGCAACCAGGCTTTGATACCAAATGTAGGATCTAGATGGCACCAAGAGGGGGGGTGAATTGGTGTATTAAAATTTTCGACAATTCTCAAGTAGTTATCTTAGCAAAAACATATAAAGGCAAGTGTAAAGAAGAAGAAGAAAAGAACAATCAAACAAATAGCGGTTTGTTGATGATGATCGGCCGAACTCTTGGCCTACGTCCCCGTTCCGGTCTTCTCGAACTCGAGACCTCCGGAGTTCATTAAACTCCGTCTTCAAAGGGCGAAGACCCCCTTACAACTTCTTCTTCTTCTTTCTTTCTCTTGAGGGCAAGGAGACAACCTCTTACAAGTTCACTCTTGAACGCACACTTCCTTCTATTCTGGATTCGTCACTCCAATGCTCAGAAGGAGGAACTAAGGCTTTTCACTCAATCTCTCTAGTTTGCAAATTTGCCAAAGTTAACTTCCCAAGACTCTTGGGATAATAATATATACCTTGCACTCGACGACCTAATTTCTCTCTCAAAAAACTATCCGTTAATGCAATACAGTACTCTTCACCTACCCCTCGGTCGTCCATTTCCTCTGCTTCGGTCGATCGTTGCTCTGGTGAAGTCTTCATTTGAATTGTCGTCCATTGCAACGGGCGTCCACCGTTTGCCTTTGGACATCCATAGTTCAGAGTAAAAAACCTTTGTTCTTTAGTCAAGCTCCTTCAGTCGCCCGATCTTGACGTGTGTTCACTCCTTCAACTTGTCTCTGGTCGTCCGCTGATTGCACACCAATCTTCTCGGACGTCCACTCTTCAGTCGAAGTCTTCTGTCAAGCTTCTTTGGTCGTCCTCTCTTCATCTGCGGTCACCCGACTTGACTTGTACCATCCTCAACTCTTCTTTGGTCGTTTGCTGATTGCACACCAATCTTCTCGGACGTCCACTCTTCAGTCGAAGTCTTCTGTCAAGCTCCTTTGGTCGTCCTCTCTTCATCTGCGGTCGCCCGACTTGACTTGTACCATCCTCAACTCTTCTCTGGTCGTCCGCTGATTGCACACCAATCTTCTCGGACGTCCATTCTTCAGTTGAAGTCTTTTGACAAACTCCTCCGGTCGTCCGCTCTTCATTTGTGGTTGCCCGACTTGACTTGTACCATCTTCAACTCTTTTCTGGTCATCCGCTAATTGAACACCAATCTTCTCGGATGTCCACTCCTTTTAGTTGAAGACCTCTGTCAAGATACTTCGGTCACTCGTTCTTCAGCTGTGGTCGCCCGATTTGACTTATGCAAAAACCTTTGACACCTCTTTGGTCGTCCGCTGATTCTCCCTAAATCTCTCGGACGTCTACTTCTCTCTTCTCTGAGTACTTCGTGCGTCCGCTCATTCCTCACTGAGATCCTCGGACGTCCGCTATCTCTTTACTTAGTGCTTTAGTCATTTGCTCATTTTCCACGAAGATCCTCGGATGTCCGCCAAGCCTTCTTATGACATTCTTTGGACATCCGCTCATTTTCCACTGAGATCCTTGGACATCCTTTCCTTCTTCTGAAATTCTTTGGACGTCCTTTCCTTCTTCTGTCAGATAGACTGGTCGACCACTGCTTTGTCTCTTCAGCTCTCGAACGACCTCTGTCTCCTCATTGGTCATATGCTTCCTCTTCGGACGCCTACTCATCCTTTGGCCTCAGACCATACACCCTTTCGGTCGTCCGCTTGTCTTTACTCCAAGACTTTCGGACGACCTTTGTCTTCGTCTGAGATCGTTAGGTCGTCCCGCACTCCACCTTCGATCGATTGATCTTCCTTCTATCATTACTTTGGTCGTCCGCTGCTTCAACTCATGAGCCTTCGGACGTCCTCTTCCAACATTGACAATCTACCGGTCCTCCAATGTCTTCACTCTGAAACCCTTGGATGTCCATTGTCTTCATCTCTATCTCTTGTAGGATCTGGATGACACCATGAGGAGGGGGGTAAATTGGTGTATTAAAACTTTTTCGATTTTACTCTTGTTAAACTAGGTTTAGTTATATCAGCGGAAGCAAAATTATCCAAGTATAAATAGATAGAAGAGAAGAGCAAAGAAAACAAACAAGCAAGCAAACACGAAGTTTGTTGACGATGTTCGACCTAACTCCTCGGCCTAACTCCTGGCCTACGTCCCCGCTCCGATCTTCTCAAACTCAAGATCTCCGGATACCACTGAACTCCTTCTTCAAGGGCGAAGGCTCCCTTACAACTTCATCTTTCTTTCTCCAGGATGAGGAGACAACCTCTTACAAGTTCTCTCAGAACTCACTCTCCCTTCTATCCTGGATTCTTCACTTGAATCGAGAAGGGAAACTAAGGCTTTCTCGCTTAAGTTCTCACTAGCCACTAGCTACAGTTTTTGCCAAAGTTACTTTCCAAGACTCTTGGGATTACAATATATACTCTGCACTAAGGACCTAATTCTCTCACTCAAAAAACTAGTCGTTAATGCAAGTACAGTACCTTCACCTATCCTTTGGTCGCCCACTGCTCCTGCCTCGGTCGACCGCTGCTCTAGTGAAGTCTCCACTTGAACAGCCGCCTGGTGCTTCGGTCGTCCACTGCTCATCCAAGTGTTGAAGCCTTTTCCCTCAGTCAAGCTCCTTAGCTCGTTCGCTCCTTTCGTTGTCCGATCTTGACATGAGTACCCTTCTTCAGCTGATCTTTGGTCGCCCGCTGATTCCGCTTCAGCCTCCTGGAAGCCCATTCTCCAGTTGAAGAATGCGGTCAAGCTCCTTCGGTCGCCCGGGCTTCATCTTCGGTTGACCGATCTTGACCTCTTCCAGCTTCTACTCATCTATGGTCGCTCGTTGATTGCACCCCAATCACCTTGGACATCCACTCTCGAGTGAAGCCATCTGTCAAGCTCCTTTGATTGTCCACCAATCATTTGGCCGACCGATCTTGACCTTATTCGACCGTCTTCAACGGCTCTGGTAGCCCGCTTATTGCACCTCAATCACCCGGACGTCCAATCCTGGAGCTGAAGACACCTGTCAAGCTTCTCCGGTCGTCCGCTGCTCCTGTGGTCGCCCGACTTGACACTGCATCACTTCCTTCAACTACTCTGGTCGCCCGCTGACTGCACCTCAATCACTCGGACATCCATTTCTGGAGTTGAAGGCCTTCGTCAAGTTCCTTCGGTCACCTGCTCTTCACCACTGGTTGACCGACTTGACTCGTGCCATAACCTCTAGCACACCTGTGGTCGTCCATTGATTCTCCCTGAATCCCTCGGGCATCCACTGCTCCTCCTTGTGGATACCTCGGGCATCCGCTCATTCCACCTTGAGATCCTCGGACGTCCTCTCCCTATTCTGTCAGTGCTTTGGCCGTCCGTTCTCTTCCCAATGAGATCCTCGGACGTCCGCCAAAAGTTCCTTTGACAGACTTTGGACGCCCGCTCATTTCCGCTGAAATCTCTGGACGTCCTCTTCTCCTCCTGACATTCTCCGGACGTCCTCTGACAGCTCATCAGATTCCTTGGACGTCCACTCTTCTCCTGTCAGATACCCTGGTCGACCACTGCTCTGTCTCTTCAGCCTTCGGACGACCTCTAACTCCTCATCAATCGTCCGCTCATCCAGCGGTCATTCGATCTTCGGCCTCCATCAGTTCTGACAAACTCCTGGTCGTACGCTTAGTCTTCTCACCAAGACCATGGACAACCTTTTTTCTTCACCCGATATCCATCAGTCGTCCGCACGCCACCTTCGGTCGACCGATCCCCTTTTTTCATCAGCTTTGGTCGTCCGCTACTTCAGCACAAGAGACCTCGGACTTCCACTCCAGCCTTGGCAATCTCCCGGTCGTCCACTGTCTTCACTCTGAAACCTCTGGACGTCCATTGCCTTCAACCACAGATCTCCTGTCGTCCTCTTTACACATCGTACGACCTCTCCTTCGCTTAGTCAAGAAACCTCTTCGACTAAGTCTCTTCACTGGACGTCCACTTCTCCTTGGATCGCCCGTTCTCCATCCTCTAGGTTGTATGTGTGTGAAACCTTCGGTCGCCTACTGTTCTTCATCGGACGACCTCTCCTGTTTAGCCCACGTCTTCGGTCATCCTGTCAATATCTTCAGTCAACCGTTCAGTCTTCGACTTCACTTTTTATATCTCTCCCTTCAACATTGGTCGACCATTTCATATGCTATGGACGACCACTGCACATGTAGAGTTCTTCTGTTATTTCTTCCATATGCATAGGTCTTCCGTTCTTTAACTTTGGTCGACCCATCATGCTCTGAACCTGAATATCCTGTGGTTCAGAAATCAGCTCAACAAGTTCATTAGTTCAGACTAAGTTCCCTCACAAATTTGTAATCATCAAAATAATCTCGGGATCCTAGACTCAACAATCTCCCCTTTTTTTATGATTACAAATTCATGAGGAGTGAACTTAGGGTTAGTTATAAACATAAGACTTATACAGAAATTTAATTAACCAGACATGCTCCCCCTTAATCAGGCATCTCATTTTTTAGAAAACTCTCCCCCTTAATTCATGCATATTTTCAGGATGCATAGATTGAACATACTCATCAATATGTCTTTTAGCATTTTAACCAGACATGCTCATTCATAAAAGATAAATGCCCTGAAGAATTCACAGCATGTTTAATTCATTTCTGAAAAATAGAACTCATACACATATCATTCGGATAAAAAAAACATGTACGCATTACAAACATTCAGATTCACAAAAGTGTTGGATACAATAAGGTTTTCAATATAGTTGTATCTATCTAAATCTCGTGGTCCTTAGAACTTGTTGTTGACCCTGCAATGTCCTTAGTAATCCTGGTTGTTTCTCCGAGTATCTTGTTCACAGCTTCCTCCACCAGGACATTTACTTGTTCAGGATAAGGGTCTTGAGACTCATTCTCTATTCCTTCTCCCACAGTTGTTGCTACAGTAACAATTACTTGCTCTATGTTACCAAACTCCTCCACTTCTCTTTGATCCGCATTATCATTCACATCCCTATTTTCCCCCTCCTGAACCTCTTCTGGTATGGGTTTAAGTCTCTCCTTTGTTGGTGTCTCCCCTGTTGGCTCAGGGTGTTCACTCCTCTGATTAGTCTCTCCCCCTTTGTAATTATCAAAAATAGGGTCACCATCAAGAGGATGTGCAGCAGGTTCATATCCAGCAACTCTCATGAAGTCATCCATAATTTCCCACCGTCGTCGATCTTGACTATGATGAGCTTGAAGATCTTTACTGACTTCAGCATTGTCAACCCGCTCAACTGCAACCTTCTTTATCAGCTCGAGAGCTTGACCAAGTTGGCTGGCCATTGTGCCGAGTTGTGTTGACATGAAATCTACTTTGGTGCACATTAGAATCCAGTCTTCTCTACTCGAGGGCCATGCAATTTAGAAGGAAGAGGAGCAAGTTGTAGTGGGATGATCTCTAGAGGATTGAGTCGATTTTGGCAGAGGAATTATAGCTGTGGAGGGGTCTTGATACACAGAGATAGATGGGACTTCAGTGGATTGGGAGTTGTCTTTTGTGAGCCCTTTTCTAGTCAAAGTCACTCATGAGAACTTGTCACTGTTTGTGGGAAGAAGAATTTCTTCATTATCAGGAATTCTAAACTTAGGAATTTTGCGGGCTATGAGGGTGATAAGGTTTTCATAGTATAGCCGAGCACCCTTGGTCCATTTAGAGTGTACCTTCTCCTTTGTTTTGATCAACTGATAGATAAGAAGATTTCCTAAGGAGATTCTAGGGGCTTCGGGATCAACAAGATTGGCTAACACGGTTAAGTCAAGGAGATTTACTCCTGTGTAGTGACTTGCCCTAGGAAGGATTATGTGAGTGATAATGTGATGTACAACTTTCATCACAGGAGACAAATACCTATGAAAGGTCCCTTGAACGAAAGTGTCGACTTGCCCTCCACTCACAGCAAATGTTGCTTGGTTTTGAGTATATGTGGTATGAGGCCAATGCATTGGAGCAAGTTTGATGTGTGGGAAATTTGGAGTGCCAAGTATGTTATTTAATTTGGTCTCAGTCATTGACAAGTGTTTGCCATGGAGATAAGATTTGATTTCGTCAAATGTGTCATTGTAAGTCAGATTGACATAGAAGAGTTTGACGATATTTGGGTAAACTGACTGATCAAGATTAAGAAATTTGATCCAGTCACAATCCTCAAAGGTTTCTTTTAGCCCGGGAAGCTGAAGGCTTTCCCAGTCAATTGCATGAAAGGGCTCAACTACACGTTGTTCATTGTAAAATAAAGAGAATCGACCTTGAACTTTCTCACTAGTGAACTGCGAGGAACTAAAATTAGGTTTTGTTGTGGTAGGAATGTCTATGTTTAGGGTCTCACTAGGAGGAACTGTTTCAGTAGGTTCTTGTGGTGTGGAGGAGGATGGTTCTCCTACTTGGTTTTCTATTTCTGACGTTTTTACAAGTCTACGTCTCTTGGAAATTTGCTTAAGGGGTGACATGGTTCTAATGGACGGATAAGAGTACGTGAACTTAGAGTAGTAGGAATAGGATAGTGAAGGAAGGCTGAAAGGATTTGATTTTGTGAAATAAACACATTCACAATAGGAGTATATTTTGTTAGAAACGCAGAACTTTGATAAACCCTAGCAGAAAATGCCTAAAATGAAATTTCTCGACCTAAAAATGGAGTTTTGAGTTTACTTAGATGGTCGAAATCTTGATTGAATATGTCTTGAGATCCTTTAAACCCTTGGAGCTCCGAAAGATTTGAACACGAGCTCGGGGGGAAGATGATGAGGAACGCGGAGTATACGAGCGGTCGTCCTCTTGAATAATTGTTAAGTATAATGACGACTGAGTATGACCCACACTATATATATACATAAAGTGTTCGCGGCATCGGTCGCCCGTAGTAAATGGTGGGTCAACCGAAGTCGGGAAGTCGGTTGAGTTATAATCTCAGTGGTCGTCCTATGACTTAATGGACGACCTTTGATTCCATTAAAGTCATATCATAATTCTATTTCGGTCGTCCGGAGCATAATTACAGGCGTCCGTTGTTCTAAGGTCACAACATAGGACGTCCTATGTTTATACACTGATTGACCGAACTTTATAGGAATTCGGATCGGTCGTCTGAAGTTAACAATGGGCATTTGATACTTGAGATATACGAGTTGATGATTGATTACGGACGTTCAAGATTTTCAGTGGGCGCCCAATTTATCGATGAGCGTTCACTATTTAGGAGATTTCATCTTATGATTTATTACAGATGCCCGAAGATTCTTAGTGGGCGACCGCTGATCGGGATCACTAGATATCAACAATGTGCTTCGGACGTTCGAAATGTGTGATGGGCATCCAAGGTTAACATGATCCTTAAGTACCTTAGTTATCTCATCCTTTCCTATTCAGAATCCTTCATATCTTGACTTGAGATAGATATTTAACTAAAGCAAAAATATCATTATGTATGTGTTGTGCAACACATTCAATTTACAACTTTATTAATCAGTTATACAAACATAGGTAAGTCACCAATAAGTCAAGTTGTTTTTCTAAAATCCTAAGTCCATCATTTCAAATCTCTCTTAAATCATTAAGCCTTATCTCCTCCCGGGAGGTCTTTCGTTCAAGTGAAGATCCTGAGGTTTTGCTTATGATGTCTGATCTACAAACAGGCAAGTATGGATCAATTATGCCTCTGTATAATTTCTAGTATGCACCCTCTCTTTTCTCATCAATACAACCCTTTCAAGTATAAGGATTTTGAAATCTTTACATATTTGGAAATTTTGTGGATCCACAGATAATGTCATCCACGTGAGTATGCACGGCTAAGATAATATTCCTAAAATGTTCTCATCTTATGAGCTTTATCCCTCTAGGTTGATTACTAGGATTTATTTGAGTATCTTATAAAAGATGTATCATTACTCTTTTCATCAGATTTTTCTTAACTTTGCTTCTAATTCTCAAACCAACCCAGTTTCACCCAGTAGTTTTATAGTATAAGATGTTTGGCCTGTTACCATCCATCATTCCAAACAGGTTTACTTCTACAGGGATTTAATCAACTCTTGGTCCTGAACCATCTCAGAAGGTGTTGACTACTTCTTCTCAAGAATATTTGGCTAGCTTGTTCTAACTAAGCAGGGTCCCAGTTATTTTAATATAGATCTAGTCTTTCTCCTAGCTATTCTATTTTTCCTATGGAGTTCTTGTTGTTGAGAGTTAGATAGGGAATTCCAATTCTCACAGAGTTCTTCATGCCTTAAGTTTTCTGAAATATTTCCATTATCATTTCAAATCTTGGATATTTCCAGATTTAGCTCAATCTAAGTTCTTATTTGCAGGAACAATGATCATATCAAGATTTCATTACATTATACATGTTTTTGTGGTTCGGGTGATCTAGTTTCCTTTGTCATGTCTCAGGTTTGACATGCACATCATTTGAACACTTGTGATTAGGCAAATCATCAAATCAGGAACACATACACATTTTTATGCCTAAATCCCAAATGCAAAAGAAAATCTTTTCAGTTACATCACATGATAAGCATTTGTTTTGTTTAAATCTAGCAATGTAGTTTCTATCATATAGTTTGCTGATACTCAGTAATTTATGTTTTCAGTTTTCTATCAGCCATGCATTTCTTACAGTTACATTGCATGTTTTAGGATTACCTTTACCAAGGATTTTCCCTTGGTTATCTTTTCAAAACTTGTTTTGCCCCTTAGTGTCCTTCATATGCTCAAGATATTCCCTTCATCTCTATTCACATGTCTTGAGCAGTCTTGGCCAAGGTATTACCTTGTTGATTTCAGCTGGTACCCTGCAATAACAACACACAATTTTGTATTCAGTACCCAAGGTTCTTTGGGTCCAGAGGTGTTAGTACCAAGAGTTCCTTTAGGAACCCAGATTTGTCTAACTCTAGGAGGCACATATCTCTTAGCTTTACAATTAAAACTATAATGATAGCTCATAACATTCCTAACATGTGTTTTCTTATGATTATGATGAACATAGAATTTTTTGTGAATGTGCAGATTCCTGGTCTTAGCATTATTATTGCTTACATTAATTGGAGTGATATAAGTGTGTGAATGTGCATAGCCATTTCTGACAGCATGTATCTAAATAGGTTTAGTTTTCCTATGATATATGAATGCATGGGTCTTTTGTTTTGTCTTATTTTCAGAAATTTCCTTTTCTGACATTTACATTTACTTTTGATGGCAATTCCCTATTTTTATTGACAATTATAGGTTTAGAGTTTACAGTAGTTTTGACCTCATTCACGCATGTGGAAGTAGTAGGAGAATTTGTATCAAAATAGTGTGAGGTCTTTATGGAGTTTGTTGTTCTAGATACATTACTACTCGAAGAGTCAAAACCTAATCCTTTCTTATTTGAAGGACTCTTATGTTGTGAAAGCATTACATCTAACATTTTTTCCCGTATGAAAATATTTCAAGGCTATTTTTAGTATTAATCAATTCTGATTTAGAGAATTTATTGTTTCAATATGTTCTCCTAATTTTGCATTCTTTACAATTATTTGACAATTCAGATCAGAAATTTGTTCTTCATAATTACAAAGATTTTCTTTCAACTTATGATTTTCTTTAATTAGATTGTCATTCTTCCTTTTCAAGATAGAATATTTTCTGATCAATAAATTGAATTCTTTATGCATATCAAACATGATATCTTCTTTACATTCATCATTCTCACTATTACTATCGCTTGAGTGAGAAGATGATACCTCATCATCTGCCATAAAGCACAGTAGTGCTTCTTCTTCTTCCTTTTCTGATGATGCTCCTTCAGTCTCATTGTCTTCATCACTTGAGTCATCCCAAGTGACTTTGAGTGTTTTTTTCTTCTTGTAGTCTGAGGAGCTTTTTCCTGTGTTCTTTCTATTCAGTGAGGGACACTCGTTATTGTAGTGTCCCACCTAGTTGCATTCATAGTATTTCACCTTCGACTTATCAGTTGGCTCTCTCTTCTGAAAATCTCTTTTCCTCTAAGAAATCTTCATGAATTTTTTGAATTTCTTAGCATATAGAGCCAACTTCTCCTCATTGAAATCTATATCACTCTCCTCGGGATTTTCATTTTCATCATCCCTCTCAGTCTTCTTAGACTTCAGAGCTAAAGCTTTCTTTCTTGTGGTTGCTTCCTCTCTCTCTTCTTCAAGTGACATCTCATAGGTCAGCAGAGATCATATGAGGTCATCAAAGTTGACCTTGTTCAAATCTTGTTGTCCCTCAATCACGGTCCTCTTCATGTGCCATTTTGTTGTCAAGGACTTGAGGAACTTTTTCACTTTCTGTTCATTAGATCTTGGGTCGCCCAAAGCGACTAACCCATTCACAATATCATTAAAGCGAATAAGCATGCTATTCACAGATTCATCAGATTTCATTTTAAACGAATCATACTGGTGATTTAAAATGTTCAGTTTAGATTCTTTTACTTTTTCAGTTCCCTCATAAGTTATAACTAATTTCTTCTATATTTCGTTTGCACTTTTACACGAGGATATTCTATTAAATTTGGTTTGATCTAATGCACAGTAAAATACATCCTTGGCTTCCCAATCTAACTTAATTAAGTTTTTAGTACCAGCATCTAACTCATTATTAGGAATGAGAGTATATACACCATTTATTAGTCTAGTAGGCATATAGAAACCATTTTCAATAACATCCCAAATGTCACTGTCCATGGAGCACACATAAGCTTGCAATCTAATCTTCCAATAAGAGAAGTTAGATGCATTAAACAAAGGTCGTCTAGATGTAGACTGTCCCTCGCCTAGGGTAAAACTAGTTGATGCTATTTACACTCTAGATGGTTAAATCTATATGTGATTTGTATGTAGTTACAAATTTGTGAGTGACCTATGCTCTGATACCAATTATAGGATCTGGATGGCACCAAGAGGGGGGTGAATTGGTGTATTAAAACTTTTTTTTATTTTACTCTTGTTAAACTAGGTTTAGTTATATCAGCGGAAGCATAAGGATGCAAATATAAATAGATAGAAGAGAAGAGCAAAGAAAACAAACGAGCAAGCAAACACGAAGTTTGTTGACGAGGTT
>LTAE01006216.1:2250-16001 GCA_001647135.1 Pontederia paniculata
GGGGCTCAACGTCCTCGTTGAGTCGACCCACATGGTTCAAGTGAGCACGCGAGGTTGGCTCTGATACCTTCTGTAACACCCCCGATTTCATTCAAGATATTATTCGCTTTGAGCCCATATGGCCCGCACGAATTTAAAACGCGTCTTTTGAATGATAAGGGAAGATGCTACATATAAGCCCATACCACCTCCGTGTTTTGTCCTACTTTCATTCTCATCATCATCTTGGGGCCTTACAATCTTCCCCCCTTAAGGGCTCAACGTCCTCGTTGAGTCGACCCACATGGTTCAAGTGAGCACGCGAGGTTGGCTCTGATACCTTCTGTAACACCCCCGATTTCATTCAAGATATTATTCGCTTTGAGCCCATATGGCCCGCACGAATTTAAAACGCGTCTTTTGAATGATAAGGGAAGATGCTACATATAAGCTCATGACCACCTCCGTGTTTTGTCCTACTTTCATTCTCATCATCATCTTGGGGCCTTACATATATATCCTCCTGTTTTTTTGCGACTGTCGGGAGTGCTTTTGTGTTTCTCATATTTTCATCCGATTATTTTAGTTGGAATAAACCAAAAGAGGTGCGACGGCGTCAATGGAAAGAGGTTTGCCCCGTTCATATATTATTTTTACCAACTTATCTTGGAAAAGACTTTTGGTATTAATAATTTATGTTCTTGCAAAAACTATATATTAGAAAGTCCTAATTCTTATCTCAAGTCTTTGTGTGTATTAACACCGAGTTGTGTATTAACTAAGGGAAAAATAAATCACTTGTACAAAAATTAACGATATTTTCTATACAAATGAACAATGATCAACATTATTTTCTAATGTGCTACACGCACTACATTAAAAATATGCTACACTAAATGCGCCCTCAATTAACTAATAAGGATCTTCACGAATGATTTACACTAAGATGCAAAAAATCCTTTCCAGTGCACAAATGGATTACCGAGTCATATATCTCATGTTATTGACAAAATCTTGATTTCAATCTTTCCCCTAATGAATCTAGTTTGGATGTAGCACCAAAAGATGTCTGGAGCATGTATTATATTTTCCACCTGCTGGTAGTGAGCCTTGCTATCAGATTCCATCTCATCTTATAAGCTGTCATAAATAAAACAACAACAAAAGAACGTGTATTATCAACTGTGATTCTTATTAGTTTTTTGTTTTCTTCCTTGCTTTCATGATAAAGATCATGTTTCATAACCCTAGTGTTTTGTAGCTATTTATTTTATTTCCATTTTTTCAGTATAATGAGGCTACTAGAATCTAGATGAGTACTAATATAAGTTTGTTTGTTTAGAAAGAAACATGTTTCTTTTTTCCTAACAAGTCTTTGGCTGATAAGAAGCATTTTTCTGTCGCACTTTTTTTTTTTATGTGTTTGCTGACGAACTTTTTTTTTGTATTTTTAATGCAGTACGTTTGCATCACATCTGAAACTAGCCTAATCCAACAGGTATGCAGTAGATGAAGCAGAAGATGTTCAAATCGTAACGTCAATTATCATAAACCAATTTAATAACCAAAATCTTTAATCCACTAGGAAGCAAACAAGATTCTCAAATAATCACATAGGATATTTGATTCTGAACTCTAAAGTTGATGTTCGTATTATTCATCATGTTTCCTTTTTTTTTATTAAAGATGACTTGAATCAAACATCACTCAAAAGTTTTATTCAGAATAGCATTAAAACAAAAGAAAACTGAAAATAAAAGATCGAAATCAATTTCCACTACATCAGTTTTGGCATATTGTTTTATAAGAATTCAAAAATAAGCTTTTGGAACCAGAATGGAAATAACCAATAAATAAATAAATAAATAAAAGAGCATGTCTTGTTAGCTGTGATTCTTATTAGTTCTTTCCCCAGCTCGCATGATAAAAATCCTATTTTATAATCCTAATCATTTTGTAGTCATTTATTTTATTTCTAATTGTGCACTATAATTAGGCTATTAGAACCAAGATGAGTACTAATACACTATGCAAAATAAATTTGTTGGTTTTTTTTTTCATGAAAAAACAACCTAATGCACATGTCCTTTGGCTGATAAGTATATTTCTGATGCACTTCATTTTGTGTTTTAATGCAGTACCCTTGCATAGCATCTGCAATTAGGCGAATCCAACAGGTTTTCGACAGTGTTGAACAGGTATGCAATAAATAAAGCCAAAGACATTCAAATTGGAACGTCGATAGATAGTAAACGAATTTATCAATCAAAATATGCAGTCCACTAGGAAGCAAACAAGATTCTCAGAGAATCAGTGTGAATATTTTATTCTAAACTCAAAAGTGCTCTTATTATTCACTGACTTACATCAAACATGACTCAAAGTCTTAATTAGACTAAACATTAAAACAAAAGAAAATTTAATAAGGACTCCTACAAAAGGAACATAAAGGACCAAAATTAAATTTCACTCTACATTAGTTTTGGCATATTATTTTTCAAGAATTCGAAAATAAGCTTTGTAACCAGGTTTAGTTGATCGTATGTAACTCTCTACCCTGCTCTTGTGATAAAAAACCTATTTCACAATCTTAGTGTTTTTGTAGTTATTCAATTTTTTTTATAATTTTGCATTATAATGAAGCAACTAGAACCAAGATTAGTTCTAATACAACATATGTCCTTTGACTAATGAGCATATTCTGATGCACTTCATTTGTGTTTTTAATGCAGCACCCTGACCTAAGATATGCAATTCGTCGAATTCAACGGATTTTCAACGACATTTCTAAACTGCAAATTACAATAGAAATTATTTTTCAAGACTTCGGAGACATCCTTTTGGAATTAGATTTAGCTGATCATAAGTTTTGCTGAAGTTTATGTCAAACGCTCTCCGTAGATAAGCAATGGGAAACAAAAAAGAAGTTCATGGATCAACAAGAGATGTACCAATCTTATATGATATAGAACAATTAGATACATGGACCTTCTGCATATTATTTAGTCTTAGGTTAATGGACTTTTTGCCCATTAATTTAGTTTAATTTCCTTTAGCTTTCCTAATTTTCCATTTTTTTTTTCGGAATTAAGTTTTAAAGGACTATAAATATTCTAATATAGTTGTTGGGTAAAAGGATGATCATTTTGATTTTAATTTATTTCTTTTTAAGCGGATAACTTAATTTAGGGTTGGGATTCATTATTATGTATATGAAGTAGTTAGTACATGATGAAAGATATACATATATATTAGTCGTTTTGTTTTAAGTTCTTTTTAAATTTGTCTGTTCATATGTTTTTTTTCTCATAGCGATCAATGTTCAAAGATATTTGTTTATAATATAGAGCAGCAATCCATCTCTCAGTTCCTCAACTCAACCTCCACCTCGACCTGCTTATCAACATAAGGTGAAAATAATTTGGGCCAGACCAATTTTTTTATCCGAAATAATCACTCAATATTTATTTTAAAAAATATCCTAACCATTTAGAGAAAATCCTGTTTTAGTGGGTCCATTTTCTCAAGTCTCTACTTTAGTAAGATAATAATTAAATTTAGATAATAAAGTAACTTTTACTATAAATTCAATTAATATGACAAAAGTTAACATCAAAAATTTAAATAAATTAAATATAAATTATATTACATTCAAGGAAATAATGGAGGTTACATTTCTTGTTATCTGTAAAATATTAGGTCTACGATGGATATAAGATCTTTTATCTCTTAAAAAATTTATTATAATTTCTTAGATATATCATATATCTAATATCTTATGATTGATTATACAGATAATACAATGTTAGGTACTTAGATAGGTAACATATACATTAAATCTTAAATTCAATAATGTAATAAAATAAAATTAAATCATACAAAACTATTATGAAAAAATATGGTTTATGACATAATAAGATAAATACAAAAAATCTAAAAAAGTAGACCACTCGCACTCCTACGATTCTTTTCGGATGATTTAATTTAAAAGTATTTAAAAATAAAATTGAACACTTAATTTTAATTCTTTCTAAGTTTGATTTTTTCGGATCGAATTGAATAAGTTTCTTAGCTTATTAGTTAGATTTTTCTTACATCCCTTAGCATACTCCCATTAGTTTTATTATTATATTTTTGTGTTTCTTTTTTCCTTGAAGAAGCGTTACAAATGAACTATACGAACCGGCACCAAAAGAATCAGTTTTCTCGTTAAATTGATTTTAAAATTGAATATGTAACTTTCATTGTCTAGGTCAGGATTTGAATAACAAGGGTACGTTAGCTTTTTTAAAAAAATGAAAAAAATATTTTTCTTTGTTGTGGTCTTATAAAACTTTGTGCAAAAAATATGTAATTTGTACAAAAAAAACATTTTTTAGGAAATATTTTTAAAAAGACAAAACCATTCAAATATGTGATCTTATAAAGTTTTCCATATTATTCTTTTGGGATTTTAAAGACTATGCTAACTTTGATTAGTCATTTCATCATTATTATTTATATTCTTCAATTTATTTTAATATACGGATTGCTTATATCTAGAAATTGACTTTTTTAATGTGGACTTTATTAAAATTTAAATTTGGGATCCCAACTTAATACTTTTACCCAAAATCTTAAATTGTTTGAAAAACAACTGTTATTTTGAACTTTCTACTTAAGAAAAGTGATGGCTAAAAGATAATGAAATTGAAAAAAATAATCATTTGATCCTCTTACCTTAACAACTCCATGTTTGTCTCCGAATTCAAAATGCCTTAATTCTCCATAGGACCCCACTCACATATATTCTTATTAATAATTAAATATTCTCCTTCTATAAAACCAGTATGCAGGTAGTGTTGCTTTACTTCTTGAAACACTCATATGGATATATAAAATTATGTTAGGGGAAGCTTTTCGATCAAGCGTTCATTTATTCACAAATTATAAAGTCATGACACATTTTTCACTAATATGAAGGTTTAGGATTTTCACGAATGTCTTCGCAGTTGAGGAGTTTAATTAGGGTAGGTGGGAAGAAACTTCATAAAAAAAATATTCCCGATTAAGACTACAATTATTCTGATAAGATGTAATACTTTTTATCTACCAATTTTATCTGTTAATATAGCAAAATGAGGATAAAAGAGGAAGCCTTTGTAATAGAGACAACAAATATAATTCATATGATTTTTTTTAATGAGGTATTGACAATTTAAATATATGATAATTTTTAGTTAGTTAAGAGAAAAAAGTAATTAACTTTTAGCTTTTTCTTAATTTTTTTATTCAAACATAATAATTTTTACTCTTCCCTTTATTATCGTCCTTTTCTCTTAATCCAATCACATCTTTAAAAAATTCTATCAGAAATTCTCTGTAATATCTCACATACAAAACAGACCGTATTGTCTCACAACATGGGCAATGTTGCCAACACAATCGAACACTGGTCGTGTTGATGCGTCCAAGTGGCAATCCGTATTTTAAATTCAAATAGTGAATCCAAAGATTAAATTCAAATATTTTAACCAATTAAATTTGAGAATTGATTAGTGAGATTATTTAGTTGGTTTAAATTTCAAAATTAAATTTAATTAGAGTTTGATTTAAACTAATAAACTCTAATCCATACCCTATAAATAAGATCATGGAGAGTCCTCACAATTTTATTTTCTTCCCAAAAGCCCTAGTCGCCAAGCCCTAGTCCCCAAAATTTGAGAACGTGAAGGAGATAAAAAATAATAGAGGAGATCAAAAGGACACTCTTGAAGATCGAATAACAATCCTATATAATTCTTTATATAATTAGTCAGATCCCAATACATAAATTTTTCATGATAGATGAATTACATGCTAGGGTTTATGCTAGAAAATTATGATAAATAAATTGTTTAATGCATGTTTAATTGCTTAGATGAATTTATTAACTCGCCCAGAAAATTATCTAGTATTTTTGTACAACATATTAGTGACCTTAGTATTTTTGCTGAAGTTTATGTCAAACACTCTCCGTAGATAAGCAATGGAAAACAAAAATGAAGTTCATGGATCAACAAGGGATGTACCAATCTTATATGACCTTCTGCCCTATTATTTAGTCTTAGGTTTATGGACTTTTTGCCCATTAATTTAGTTTAATTTCCTTTAGCTTTCCTAATTTTCCATTTTTTTCGGAATTAAGTTTTAAAAAACTGTAAATATTATAGTATAGTTGTTTGGGTGAAAGGATGATCATTTTGATTTTAATCTATTTCTTTTTAAGCGGATAACTTAATTTAGGGTTTTCATTATGAAGTAGTTTAGTACATGATGAAATTGACCCCTAATTTATTGGTTCGGGGCCCATTATACCTAATGATGAAGTCAGTGGTTTATCTAACATGGGTGGAGTAATAGCTTTCTCTTTTTTTGACACCTCATTTTTAGATTGAAAAATAAAATAAATTGTTGAAGGGGAATAAAAAAAATCCATCCTTGACTATAAATAAAAACAAATAATGAAGAAATCAATGCCATTGATGAGAAAGCAACAAGATGATTAGGTGATAATGCATATATAACTTACGAAGACACCCTTGGAAAGATTGTTTGCCATAAATATTCATATCAACGGTAATTAATTCAGGCAACTCAACTTTCTTAAGGTTGATAAGTCTCAATCAAGTCAAGTGGTTCTAATCAATGTTGTCAGAATCGAATCGGACGTCGATCCGGAGGAGCCTTCGGGTTAGGTTTAATCGGTGAACCGATTAAACCGAATGATCGAACCGAATACTATTAAAGAATATTAAATTAAAATATAATTTATTATTTAGATAAAAGAGTCATAAATAAATGATCAAATATGAACAAAAATTAAATTTATTTTCAAAAGTTATGATCAATTAACATTTTATTTGATACAAAAATTATTAATAAAAAATATCTTAAATAATTATTTATTAAAACACAAATATCAAATAAAAAATTTTTTATAATTAAAAAGAAAAAGAAATAAAAATTAATTTAAAAAGTTTTTAATTATAATTTTTTGCATGACACATTTATCTTCAAAGCCAACTCTCTCTTTTCAACTCAATTTTTTTCTTTTTTTTTTGCTTGAACCGATTGGTTCATTGAAAATGATCCGTTCAAGCGATTCGACCCTTATTTTTTCTGTTCGTGATCGATTTTGACTGGTTTTGATCGGTCCAACTTCTTATCTGGTTTTTTCATCGAATTAGAATCGGACTAGACCCAGGTCGACAATCAAATCGGTCGAATCGATTGGTCCGATCCGATTCTGACAATAATGATTCTAATGGAAGGGAATCCAATGAAAGCACTCAATCTTTGGTCAGCTAGAGTTTTGATAGAATACTCGGGTCACATTTGTTATCATATTTCTTGACGGGTTCATAATTTTTTTTCACATTGGGCATTAGCCTTAGGAGCCATTATTATCTAATCAATTCGGTATTCAAAAAGAAAGAATGAATTGCCAACTTTAAAATTAAACTATGTGGCTACTAATTTCTGTCCCGTGAGATATATTCACCAACCAATTATGCTTGGTTTTCTTTAGACTTGATACTTAGTTTCACAATCAAGATTATTTCATCATTCGTTCACCCAATTATGGAGGAATTTATATTCAATCGGAGGAATTTATATTCAACCTCCACCTCGACCTGCTTATCAACATAAGTTGAAAATAATTTGGACTAGGCCAATTTTTTGATCGAAATAATCACTAAATATTTATTTTTAAAAAAAAATTATCCTAAACCATTTAGAGAAAATCCTGTTTTAGTGGGTCCATTTTCTCAACTCTCTATTTTAGTAAGATTATAATAAAATTTAGATAATAAAGTAACTTTTACTATAAATTCAATTAATATGACAGAAGTTAACATCAAAATTTAAATAAATCAATTATAAGTTATATTACATTCAAGGAAATAATGGAAGTTACATTTCTTGTTACTCATAAAATATTAAATCTATGATGGATATAAGATCTTCTCTCTTAAAAAAAATATTATAATTTTTTAAATATATCATATATTTAACATCTTGTGATTGATAATATAGGTAATATAATATTAGGTACTTATGTAGGTAGCACATGCATTAAATCTTAAATTCAATAATGTAATAAAAGAAAACTAAATCATACAAAACTATTATGAAAAAATATGGTTTATGACCTAATAAGATAAATACAAAAAATCTAAAACGGTAGACCCCTCGCACTCCTACGATTTTTTTCGGACGATTTAATTTAAAAGTATTCAAAAATAAAATTGAACACTTAATTTTAATTCTTTCTAAGTTTGATTTTTTCGGATCGAATTGAATAAGTTTCTTGGCTTATTAGTTAGATTTTTCTTATATCCCTTAGCATACTCCCATTAATTTTATTATTATATTTTTTGTGTTTCTTTTTTCCTTGGAGAATAAGCGTTACAAATGAAATATACGAACCGGCACCAACAGAATTAGTTTTCTCGTTAAATTGATTTTAAAATTGAATATTTAACTTTTATTGTCTAGGTCAGGATTTGAATATCAAGGGTACGTTAGCTTTTTTTTAAAATTGAAAAAAATATTTTTCTTTGTTGTGATCCTGGTCCTTACTGATTTAATTAATTTGTAAAAAAAAACAGTTTTTTTAGGAAATATTTTTTAAAAAGACAAAACTATTCAAATATCTGATCTTATAAAGCTTTCCACAATATTATTCTTTTGGGATTTTAAAGACTATGTTAATTTTGATTAGTCATTTCATCATTATTATATTTATTTTCTTAAATTTATTTTAACATATGGATTGCTTATATCTATAATTTGATTTTTTTAATATGGACTTTACTAAAATTTAAATTTGAGATCCCGACTTAATACTTTTACCCAAAAGCTTAAATTGTTTGAAAAATAACTATTATTTTGAACATTCTACTTAAGAAAAGTGATGTCTAAAAGATAATGAAATTTAAAAAAATAATCATTTGATCCTCTTACCTTAACAACTCCATGTTCGTCTCCCAATTCAAAATGTCTTAATTCTCCATAGGACCCCTTTTACATATATTCTTATTAATCATTAAATATTCTCCTTCTATAAAACCAGTATGCAGTTAGTATTGCTTTACTTCTTGAAACACTCATATGGATATATAACATTATGTTAGGGGAAGCTTTTAGATCAAGCGTTCATTTATTCACAAATTATCATTTCATTACACATTTTTCACTAATATGAAGGTTTAGGATTTTCACGAATGTCTTCGCAGTTGACGAGTTTAATTAGGGTAGGTGGGAAGAAATTTTATTTTTTTTATTTTTATTCCCGATTAAGACTATAATTATTCTGATAAGATGTAATACTTTTTTATCTACCAATTTTATTTGTTAATATAGCAAAATGAGGATAAAAGAGGAAGCCTTTGTAATAGAGACAACAAATATAATTGATATGATTTTTTTAATGAGATAGTGACTATATATATATATATATATTAGTTTTTAGTTAGTTAAAAGGAAAAAATAAATTAACTTTTAACTCTTATATATATATTATAATTTTTAGTTAGTTAAAAGAAAAAAAAATAAATTAACTTTTAACTCTTTTTTTTTTAAATTATTCGAACATGATAATTTTTATTCTTCTCCTCGTTATCTTCCTTTCCTCTCAATCCAACCACATTTTTAGAAAATTCCACCATAAATTCTCTTCCCCTTATAAATTTTACCTGATATTCTCCTACCAAACGTCAACCCATTTTGCCAATTACTTATTGATGTTAACACAAAAAGATGATTTTGTTATGCAAATAATTTGTTACACACGTAATATTTTAGAGATTAATGATCTAACTACGGATCATTGTTCAACAAATGTAATTTATTAGTTCAAGTCGTTTCTTTGGTGCTGGCATCGAAACCTGAATGAGGAAAAAGAGAACGAAATAGACGCATAACTGTTGAGCTCCACACCCGTGACCGTGACCACAGGTGCGAAAGAGCCGCCCCTCCACCCCACCCATCCAGCGTAATCTTGTTATTATATGCCTAATAATAGAAGTAAATATAATTGATTACGTCGAACTCATTATAATAATCGGTCACAAAATTCAATTCCAACATCATTTCTTCTTAAAAATACATTATTTTACGCATGACTATTTATCAATAGTGCATATTTTATTCCGGTCAACACTCGACCGATTGATATGATGTGATCAAGTAATTAACAAAACGATGTGTTCTGATTCGATTTTGCTTCCTCGTTAGGTCAGTGAATCATTAATTAATTTATTTTAATACATTTTCTTGTTACCTAATAAAGCCGAGTCTCAAAATTGTAGTAAAACGAATTCAACCAAATTGTTAATTGAGTTGAAAAGTAGACTTCAAATTCCTTAAAATAAATATTTGAGATATTAATTTATTTTTTTTACCTTAAAAATTGATTTAGAATTTTATACTTTTCTATGTCAAATAAAAAGATTTTTTTTTAAATTTCAATTGGACAAATTGTGATTATCTTTAAAGACTCTTACACGAATTTAATTACTCACATAATTTGTAATGCCAACATTAACATAAATTGGAAATGGGAATTTTTTTAAAAAAAAATATTAAAAGGGGAAACGGGTTTAGGCTTGGGAAACAAGAAATGGTTTGCCTATTTTAAGCCCCGCAAACGCATCCCATCGCATCCCCTCAACATTATTTGCCTGCATCTCATAATTTTTCTCCTTCGCTTCCTCCGACTACGCAGCAAAGATGACGGCATACTGCGGGAAGTACCATGGTACAAAACAAAGCACCCAGTTCTTTTAAACTCTTTTCATAGATTTGTTGTTTATATTAGATTTAGATGTGGCTAATTGTTTGATTTAGATCGATGTAAACATGTTTATGTTCTTAGATTTGATATTACGGGATAACTACTTAGATCATGGTATCTAATGATGGCATAAGTTTGTCAGAGGTATTATCCAAGATTGCATCTTCTTATGATGAACTGGGCTGATTAATTTAGTGGCTTAAGGGTGCAAAATTTTGTTTTTTTTTTGTCGCGAAATCTAAAACTTGTGATTTGTTTTTGTTTTTCTTTTGTTCTTGTTACGATACCTATCTGGTTGAGAGCATAACCCAAATAGAGGATTTGAATTCAGATCTATACTGGATTCGAGTGGTTATCCCGAATCTAAGATTCTCTTGTTTTGTTTAATGCTATTGTATTATTATGCCAGATTTAATCTGAAATAACATTGGTTTGAAGGAAAGGAGACACCTTTATTTCTGATTTGCTGAAACTTTGTGATTCTGAGATCTGCAAAGCATCGCTAGATTTCATGTTATTGTGATTTATGATCAATATCTTGTCTTCGTTTGTGTGTTGTTTCTGTATTTAGTTCAATCGTGTTCTTGTTTTTTTTCCTTGTCTGATCACTTAATATATGATGTTGAAGAACGTTTGCCAACCTTTTGCTTTCCCTTTTATCCACAGTTTTCAGTATGTTTCATGGATGAACTTTACAGTTTCGATTCAAAACATTTGATCTTCAATCTTTCCAAACCTTCCTGTGTTTTCACATCATCCTTATAAAAGGTTGCTAATGATTTGTTTGATTAAAATTTGAGTTAACATAGAATTAATTAGCTTTCTACTGTCAGCAGTAAGTTTTAGATTTTAATCTCGTCTTGTGTAGTTGCAGAGCGGCAAATCTTAGTTCTTCCTTGTTCTTACAGATGAGCTCATCAAGAATGCTGCCTACATTGGCACCCCCGGGAAGGGGATCCTGGCGGCCGACGAGTCCACCGGAACCATTGGCAAGCGACTCGCCAGCATTAACGTCGAGAACGTTGAAGCCAACCGTCGTGCTCTGCGCGAGCTCCTCTTCTGCACCCCCGGCGCTCTCCAGTGCCTCAGCGGCGCCATCCTTTTCGAGGAGACCCTCTACCAGAAGACTGCTGTCGGGAAGCCGTTCGTGGACGTGCTGAACGAAGGCGGTGTTCTCCCCGGCATCAAGGTGGACAAGGGCACCATCGAGCTCGCCGGCACCAATGGCGAGACGACCACTCAAGGCCATGACGACCTCGGCAAGCGCTGCGCCAAGTACTACGAGGCCGGCGCGCGCTTCGCCAAGTGGCGTGCCGTGCTCAAGATTGGCGCCAACGAGCCGTCCCAGCTCGCCATCAACGAGAACGCAAATGGGTTGGCACGTTACGCCATCATCTGCCAGGAGAACGGCCTCGTTCCGATCGTCGAGCCGGAGATCCTTGTCGACGGGCCTCACGACATCAAGCGTTGCGCGGAGGTGACGGAACGAGTGCTTGCGGCCTGCTACAAGGCACTCAACGACCACCATGTCCTGCTCGAGGGCACGCTCTTGAAGCCGAATATGGTGACTCCTGGATCGGATGCGGCCAAGGTGGCACCGGCGGTGGTGGCCGAGCACACTGTACGGGCTCTCCTCAAGACCGTCCCACCAGCCGTGCCCGCCATTGTTTTCCTCTCCGGTGGACAGAGCGAGGAGGAGGCCACTTTGAACCTGAATGCCATGAACCAGCTCAAGGGTAAGAAGCCATGGTCGCTGTCCTTCTCATTCGGCCGGGCCTTGCAGCAGAGCACGCTCAAGACGTGGGCAGGCAAGGACGAGAATGTGAAGAAGGCCCAGGATGCTTTCCTCTCCAGGTGCAAGGCCAACTCGGAGGCCACACTCGGGACCTACAAGGGAGATGCAGCAAAGGTAGAAGGTGCATCCGAGAGCCTCCATGTCAAGGACTACAAGTACTAAATTTGCCGCAGCATCCATTTATTTATGCTCATCTGAATGAGACTTTGGTATCAAGATTAGTGCCCTTCAGATGTTTGGCTGTTTTCTTTTATCTTATTCTGCTTCTCTTATTGTGCCTTGGATCAGAGGACATGGTGGTCTAATAAGTTTGGCGACAACATTTGCCATATGGATTTTTTTTATAATCGTATTTAATTAGCTTTTGATATTTAATGGTCATCTTGCTTTTTTTCACCCTGTTGTTTGACCATAAATTTGGATGTTCTCTATTTGACCATAATAGTATGTTAAAGTTGTCAGATAACTAACCAAAATGTGGATTGAGTTAATCATTGATTAATTTAAATATTAATTATTTTACAATTTGATGATCAAGATCCAGTAATAAGGCTATATCCTCACTGAGACATTGAATCTTCTTCATGTTCTCTCAGGGCAGAACAGAAGATTGCTGGATTAGCCAACTTGAGCTGATGCAAAAAACTTGGCATCAGTACAGAAAACTTATCATAAAAAATTTTCTGCATGTGTAGTCCCACTCTTGTGCTTTTGAATTGTGAGAGATTCCACGAGTTTGGTCATTTGCTTTCCAGTTCATTGCAGATTTTTCCCAGTCCTGGGCGCATGAAATCGTCCAACTGTTGCCCATGTTTGTGTATGATCTGTCCTCCGTTCACTATGTTTATAATTGATCAGTTTCAACTTGTGGCCTTGACCCTCGTCATTCATCATCCAGGCTCGTGAACCTTACCAAGGCATGAAAATCAGAGTCTTGTGTGTTCTTGAACCAAACGTAGGCTCGATTGATGCCTCTCATTAATCATGAATGATCTTGCATGCTGTGTCTCAAATGCGTTTCCTGGTACGACCAGGAACCATGAAACAGAGCAGAATGCCATGGGGATACCTCAATTAGGAATACAACTTTGAACAATACAAAGCTCCAAATTGCAGCAGGTAAACCCCCTGTTCCACCAGAGAGAGAGAGAGAGAGAG
>LTAE01006216.1:16040-27432 GCA_001647135.1 Pontederia paniculata
CTCTCTCTCTCTCTCTCTCTCTCTCTCTCTCTCTATCTTTCTCTCTCTCTCTCTCTCTGCAAGAATAAGTATTTTTTTTTGGGAGATGTTTTTGTGTGTTTGATTAATTTATTAGTAATTTAATGATTAAATTAAATAATGTTTGGATAAAATAAAAAATGAAAACAATGTGATTAAATTGTAATTTCATATTTATTTAAATGATTAATTTCTTAATTTAATAAAATAACCATAATAATATAATGCTAAGTATTGAGTTGAATAAGTAAATAAATTAAAAATAATTAAAAATATTAATGCTAAAATAATTTTAATGATAAAAATAAATATATTTCTGATAATGCATAATTAGGTGACATTGTTTATCTTTTAATGAATTTTAGCTACTAAATAATTATAATATTTTGTAGTAATTAACTAATATTTGTAATCACTACTAACATTTCCGATTATTATATATTTTAATGATATATCATTGCCCACTAGTTATGATATTAGAATGATTAGTTAATACCTAAAATTGTATATTTTAATGATATATCATTACCCACTAATTATGATATTAGAGTTTTAAAGGAAAAATGGTTCATTAAACAAAAATGGCAAACTAGTTCAAATAGAAATGGTTGATTAAAGATGAGCTGAATGGTGTAGGGCAGAATCAGTGTCATTTGATTAATTTGATAATCATCATCAAATTAATCATCTAACTCATAAAATAAATTAATACATATTCATATCATAATCTAAATAAGAATATAAGGACAAAGAAATTGCCATCTTTAAAATGATTGATCATGATCAACGTTCATTCACAATGAACGATCAGATCGAAAATTTAGTTAGTAAAATATAGTAATAAACAATTGATGGATCAGTCTACTAAACAAAAATATTGGTCACACTGGATTCAAAGTGGAAGGTACATTCTCAATTTTTCTCCTAAATAACATGATTTTGTTTTTAGGGTTCGGATTTGTGTCAATATTTTATGGGAGTTTAAATTGCCTCACATTAATTGATTAATCTCTTAAAATTAAATTTTTGAGAAAACATGACTCTTTTTACTGACCATTAAGTCTTGCATTTTTTTAAAAAACGATGCTTCTACACACAATTTTCTTTTCATAATGCTGTTGGAGATAGAAGTGAACGTCTCGGTTTAACTAACCAACCGGATACTTTGACTACTTGACCAAACCAACTAAAAAAGAATTTCACATTTTCACTATCGTTAAAAAAAATTGGTTAATTAAAATCGACTAATAGAAAATTTTGGTTCAATTTGATGAATTCGCCTATTTATTCAAAAGAAAATAATAACACTTCCAAAAACTTAACATCACTCCTTATTATTCATTTTATCTCTATTTATTTTATACTAATAAATAACTTAATTTAAAAAAAAAATTTGACACATTCTCAATAAAGTTGATCATATATTAATACTATTGTTTTGTATTTTTATCTCTATTCATATTGTCCAATTTTTTTTATAAAAAAAGAAAATAATATTATTTAGTTTACTATAACTAATTATTTATTATATATTATATTATTTTTATAAGTTCTAGTCATACGTTATAATACTCTTATTCTATTAGTACACAAATTTTTTTACCGAAAAACATAACTTTTTGGTGCTACTTATCCACTTCATTTCAACTAATTATTTAGCATTATATTATATTATTTATATGATCCCTAATGTGATTTAACTTACTTTTATGAATAATTCACCATTTCGTGAAATTGTACTTATCACTAAATTTATTCTAGATTTCAAATATTTACTCAACTAGGCCAAAATGGAGCATTTTAAGGTTATTAAATAAATTAAATTTGAAAATAAATAATAGATTATATCTTAAAAAATAAGTCTAATGTATGACTATATTTTTATCAGTATATATCTTAAAGATCAGTGAGTGTAATATCTTTTTATCAAAAAACAATATAGGATATAAAAATATTATTGAAAATATGAAATTTATGAATGATTTTTTTCGTACATAGTTTAAAATTCGTAATGATTTATGAAGCTTATAAAAAGTAGAAAGTTATATTTCTCCTGGAAAAATGTGTGTAGTATAAATTAAGAGTATTAATATATGACTAATTTTTATAGGAATGTACTAGGTTTTCTAGAAGTGAATAAAGTTGTGTTTATTAGTATAAAGTAAATAGAGGTAATATGAATAATAATAGGTGACATTAAAATATTAGGAGTGAGAGAGTTCCATTTTTCACTATTGGTTAATATCAATTTTAATAAAAAATTAGGTTAACAAATTTATTATCGATTAATCGAACTATTTTTTTAATTCAAAAATTAGGTTAACATAAAAAATTAGGTTCTGTTAATTAAACAAAAAATTAATTGGTTAATTAATTTGATTAGTTAATTGGTTACTATGCTCACTCTAGTCTAAGTGTCGCTCTTAAACTTAAATTCTTACGAAAATGATACTAAAGACATTTTTACAAACATCTAGTGCGCGTCAAACCAGGCAGTGCGAGCAGTGCAGCCTCCGATCTGTGCACGAGCAGTGACACGCTGAGTTCCTATCCGCGGTCTACAGTACCTTCTCTTTTCCGGCGATGCAGGTAGTCGTCGTCCTCCTCGCAATCGGGCGTCGAGCCTGCTCCCTCCATGAGCACCTCGGTGCAGACTCCTTCATCGTCAGCGTCCTCCTCCACTTTCCGCTAACTGTGAGGAACCACGGTGCACAGGTGAGAACTATAACTTCAGCTTCCTCTGCTCTTTCTGCTTCTCTCAATATTCTTCTCCCTATTTCTGTTTTTTTTTTCATGTTTAGCATCAGGTTTGAAATGGATAGCATAAAAATGAGACATTTTAATTTCGGAGTTCAATCCGTCAATTGAACTAGCATTCTTCAAGAAAATGGAAAGAAAAAAAGGCATCTCATTAAACTTTTGCAAAACTAATGCTGATAATTCGATAAATGTAGATTTGTATACATCCAATAAGATTCTCTCATCCACGTAGAGTTAATGAATAATACAATAAAAAGCTGATAATTCCCATATTCTGTGACTGATCTTCATTACAACTGAGGAGAAAGAGTACAACACATTGTATAATTTCATATTAAGCTGTAATCACTTATTCCATGCTATTTATTTTATTATCTTCTGATCAAAGTGTTCTTTTCCGATAATTGTACATCATTTTATGATTAAGTAAAACATATGGCAAACACACAAAGTGAGAAAAGGAAAAAAAAAACAGAAGAAATGAAGAGGAGATCAGTTCTATCGCTTCTGAAAGTTGATATACTTAATAGAATAGGCGAAGACGAAAAAGAAGACAAAGACAAAGCAAAAGTGAACCAAAGCAACGTAGCCGAGGAAGTTGCGGTCGTATCCCAGGATGTCCTTCATGAACACCTTAACTGTTAAACTCGATGCGCCGGGAATCTCGACAAGATTCTCCTTGTTCCCCAGTTGCGACGCTAAGACGCCATAGATCGTCCATGACACAGGATCTGCCCAGTAGTACCACCTCCACCACACTGGAATTGCCTGCAAAACAAAACAAACAAAACGGGAATCAGAGAGTATTGTTAGCTGATTTTTAGCATTCTCATGAGTGTTGTTAATTGAAAATTCTGTCAGAGAAGACAATATAAAGAAAAGAGTTGAATTGTTCAATTTCTATAAGATACAAAAGAGCACTGCACTAAAAATTTGAGATCTTAAGTTTCATAGATTAAGAGACTCATTTGATTTGGATAGATTGCACAAACCGGTCTTGCTATTAGGAATCCCGAGAACAAGTTCCAGAATGAGTAGAAGAAGCTAGAGACAATGCCGGCAATCTGGTGGTTAGGCGTGAGCCCAACGACCATCATGCCATATAGCGCGAGGTAGGCAAAACTCATGGTGAGGAAGAAGAAGAACCACAAGAAGTTGTCGATGCGCCAAGTCAAGCCTATCATTGAGAAAAGGATAAGACTATAAAGGAATCCTTGGATCGACATGTACATCATCTCCACAACCACCTGCAATTTGGGCAATCATTAGTGCACTTTGGTCTAAGCCTAAGGACCATAAAAGTTCTGACCATATCTAAGTGTACCTGAGCAAAGGCATAGGCCATAGGTGAGTACATTCCAGCTGCTTTTTCCCTGTAGAAGACTGTCCTCTCAATCGCCACAACAGGCTGCAATGAGGCAGATGTGGAGACACCCATGAAGTAAACAGCTGCGTATATGGCTCCTAGCAGATTTAGCAGGTCCTGCTGAGTGTTTCTGTTTAGGAAACAGAAGTTGCGTTTTCGAATTAATTAGAGAAGATCCAAAATGATATGTGAAATGATAAACATATAATGAAACAAATACAAACTTACGTTTTTTGGCCCTTTTGCCAATAAATGGTGCCAAACAGGAGACCAATGAGGATGGTCATGAAGAACCTCATAGCATTATATTGTGGATTTCTCCAGTATGACCAATACTGCTTCCAGATACAAGCCATTGATTGGGTACTGAAGCTCTTAGAATATTTGGTGTCAAAGTGAAGTTCCCTAGAATTTTCTGGAGGAACACTCAGTTCCGTGATGAGCTGTTGATTTTCCCTAGTAGCATAAGGAAATATTATATGGACAGTGGTTTGTTTATGCATATGCATGCTAATAAAATTATTAGGATTTACTTACTGATAAAGAACAGATAGTGAATAAAGTTTGGCGAAGTCCAGGTTCAGCTTAGCTTCAGCTGAAGGAGAAGTAATGTCCAAAACCCAGGTTGCAGGATTATAACCTTCTGCGATCTTAGGAACTCCTGGAATTGCCTACACAGTTTTGATGGTTAGTTGTAAGGTTCTTTTCCCTTTTTCTCTTTTGAGAAACATAGATTTAACAATAGAACGGCATGCTTCCACGTATTGTTCACTAATGTTATATGCTGTGTTGGCCATGGAATAGAAAATAACCAAAGTACTATCAGTTCATAAACCTTCTACTAAATAACATGAGACAAAAAAACTGTCAAATTATTATGGCAATTTATGTTTAGTAATGACTGTTATATGGTTAAAAATAATGTGAAAAGAAAGCTCACTTCAAAATATTCTATAAGCTTGAGAGAATGGTGACCAAGAGGTCCAGAATATATGACCTGCCCTCCAATCTTCATCAGAAGCAGCTGCAAACAGGAAGTGAAAATATCATATATATTCGCATTAACTGTGCATCAAGTATAAAATTGAATATACTGA
The DNA here is from genome assembly GCA_001647135.1 of Pontederia paniculata. Taxonomy (NCBI): domain Eukaryota; kingdom Viridiplantae; phylum Streptophyta; class Magnoliopsida; order Commelinales; family Pontederiaceae; genus Pontederia; species Pontederia paniculata. The sequence continues at coordinate 21,282 of LTAE01006216.1, forward strand.
GGTGCATGTCAAATATATAAGAAGAAACCTCGTCAAAAGATTCAAAAATATCAATGCTTGGTTGATGGATTGTGCAAACAACAGTTCGTCCTGTGTCTACAGTCTTCCTCACTGTCCGCATCACTATAGCTGCAGCTCTGGCGTCAAGGCCAGATGTTGGCTCATCCATGAAAATTATGGATGGATTTGCGACAAGCTCAACAGCAATCGTGAGCCTCTTTCGTTGTTCAGTTGATAAACCATCAACACCAGGAAGCCCAACCAGAGCATCTTTTATCGTAGAAAGTTCAACCAACTCCATGACCTCCTCCACAAACATCTGTGGCACCCATAATGAAAAATTTAGAACTAAAGCAATGCAAGAGAAACTTCTAATAAGATGACTTATCTAATGGAACTAATTTATGTAGGATCCATTGAGTTGTATACATTCAAGCTACTCAAGAAATATATAACTTTATGTACCATCAGTGTTTCCCTGTCAATAGTCGGAGCAAGGCGGAGCCATGCTGAGTAGATAAGTGACTCGTGGATGGTCAGATGTGGTGAATGGATATCATCTTGTTCACAGTAACCACATATCCTGACAAAAGTCTCTTGTTTCTTAGGATAACCAGAAATGCTAATACTTCCTTCAATGTTACCGCTAGTCTTTCTTCCGGCCAGAACATCCATCAAGGTAGTCTTTCCTGCTCCACTTACTCCAACTAATGCTGTTAGTACTCCAGGCCTAAAGGCACCACTGACATCACACAGCAATTGTAGACGATCCTTCTCGATACCTTGGTTCTTCATTTGCTGTTCAGAAACGTATGGAATAAAATATGGGCATAAAACTCAAAGTTATGATTCAGTCCAAACAGGAGTTTGATTCCATCATTACAAGGAAAAGAAAATGAGAAATTGGATACTCCCAGCAAATTCATTTGATGGCAATATGACTGCGTCGCAGTCACATGTCTAAAATGAAGCACCCATGAATCCATTTTATAGCATTATGAATCCATAAAAGCTAAAATAGTTTGACTTTAACATGAATTCTTGATAATGGACTTACTGCAGGCATGTCTACATAATAGTTCACATGGTTGAAAGCAATAGAAAGAGGTTGGAACGGCAAAACCATTCCTCTCCCGGATGGACACTCTGAGGTTGGACCTGTGACAATGTCATCATTAAATTGATAGCACCATACAATGAGTTCTGCTGAGAGTATTAAGTATCTCAAAAAAATTGCCCAGTATGATAGTAACACATGGCATAATAGAGTGTGATTTAATGATTATGATAAAAAACATTATCACATTCATTAATAATAAATGATGACCAGATAAGAGAGAAAAGCCAACCTACTACATCAGGTGTGTCTGATCTTCTGAGGTTATCTGCCAGTTTTAATATCTGATCTTTATCAGATAAAGACTTGTATTGCTTCTTGCTCAACTCATCCTCATTGACAATTACAGTTTGAAAACTCCCGATAGCTAAACAGAGAGTGTAATGAAGGTGAAAAACACAATTTTATAAAAGAAAACTTAAGAAAAGGAGAAGAGAAATCTGAGAGTAGATAAATCACTTACGGTTCAAGTAAGTTAGTGCCAGAATAAATAGTGCATTTAGCAAAAGACAAGATGCTACAAGTGCTCCAACACCAATCCAATACCATGAGCTCTTTACAAACATCCCTCTAGATTTAAGGATTGCTTGGCCTACTGTGGTTGCATTTATATTGGTAGCATAGTTTGGCTGTAACAGAGAATAGAAAAGTATGTTAAGCTTGGAAACTAGTCCCAAAACAATATGGACATTTTTTTTTCTTGGAGGATGTTTCTCAAGGCTTCAACAAAAAGCAAATCGATAACAAGAACAACAATTGATTGAATGATGGATCACTTGTTAGTTTCTAGGTCTATCTTTGTTAATTTTAGTTCATGAGTTTGTCTGCCTTTTTTTCTCTTTTTTCTTGACCTATATATAATATGATTCAACTCTCTACAATCATTTGGATTGGAGTCCAAAAAGATATTTTGAACTAGATACTTCTCTTAATGAACATAATTGTGGCCCCTCCATAATAAAATGTAACTATTTCCCAGCATTTAGATGCATTAACAAGTTCCACATAAAAGTAGATTAAACAGATAATCATGTTTGTATTATTTCTAAATGTTAGATGAACCTTACAGTTCCCCATCTGGTATCAAGAAACTCATTAACAGCTAGAGAATTCAGCCCATACATCAGTGGAGAACTCCAGTAGCCCCATATCCACCATCGCTGGATATCATCTGTTGGAACAAAAGACAAAGAATCTTATTATAAAAAAAATTGCTACCTACAGCTGATTTGCCAAGTTTAAACATCTTTCTGAACTCCGTATGACGGGAAAAAATCTCGAGCCTCTCATGCATAAAGAGATAAATTCATATGAGAATAAATGAAGGTTGGACCTTTAGATATAAGAAAACCTCCAAGCACAAAAACGACAAGAAGTGCAAAGGATCCGAAAACATTGGCCATAACCATTGTTCTGGAAATAGCAGCAACTAAACGGAACAAAGAGAGAGCCATTTGATGTACAAGGAATAGTACCAAGAACTGACGGAAGAAGCTGCAGAAGTAGGAGAAAAATGGAGTTGTGGGACACTGTTAGCCAAAGCATAAAGAAACTTGTACAGCTTGCAATAGTTTTGTAATAACTGTTTAAGGACTTACCGGTCGGGGGAGGGAGCAAACCCCATTACATAATATGTGAGAATAATCATTATACCAGATTCGAACAGGGAGCTCGGAATTCTTAGGAACCAATATGACAAACCAAAAGCCCATGCAGGGAAAAATAGTAAATCTCTTTGTTTATAAAACACTGGAAGCTTATATATTGTGAGTGCAAGCTCTGACATTTCATTGAACATCATACTAGTCAGAAGATAAAATAATGCCCCTAAATACTTGGTGCCATCAAGGATTGTCTGATGGGGCATTTCAGTTCTTAGAAATACAGTCATTGCTATCAGTGAAAGAAAAGTTATCTGGATAACCTTAAAGATGTGGATGAATGCATTGCGTTTCATCAATAACCGTTCTCTTGACAAGCATGCTTTGAGAAGCTCCCAACTAGAAATACCATGTTTCTCTCTTGAAATTGCAGCAAGATGAGCGTTAGATCCGTCATACGGAATTTTTAGATCCTCAATAATCTGCTGGCCGATATGAAAAGATTTGAAAAGGCGCACAAATTCAGGAACTGGAATATGCTGATAAGGATGGTCCCTTCTACACCAGTAATTCTCTTGATCCCGTTTTGAAGTTACCTCTTGAAGGAAGTCTGCTACAGCTTTCCTTTTAGGACATTTGAAACCAATAGACTCAAAGAACTCCACAGCATTCTCTCTAGGACCTTGATAGACTATTTGTCCTTCAGACAATAAAATAATATCATCAAAAAGTTCAAAAGTCTCAGGTGCAGGCTGAAGAAGAGAAATCACGACTGTTGCATCGAAGACATGAACCATCTGTCTGATAAATTTGACAATCTGAAAGGTGGTTGCACTATCAAGTCCAGTTGAGACTTCATCCATAAATAGTGCTCTTGCAGGTCCAGCCAACATCTCTCCTGCCACCAAAGTATCATCTGTAAATATCTTTACTAACAAATGGAAATGCAGAAAAGGATATAACCTCGAACAAAAGTACTGATGTTCTTGTCAATTCTTTTGTGAGAAGGTGGTGAGAAAAAACAACTCTCAAGCAGTCAAGATCAGGGACATATGAAGTTGTGGTTAAACATCCTGTAAAAACAGTGTGCGGCACTACAGATGCATACCAATGGTGACTCGCTTCTTTTGTCCTCCAGAAATGCCTCTCCTCATCTCGTCACCAACAAGGATATCCGCACAGATATCTAAACCAAGAACCTGCTTGAAGCATTTCATCATATTAAAATTTACAAGTGAGGTTTATATTGTGCTTAATATCTGTAACCAAAATAAAAGATTTGAACCTTAAGAATGTAATCAGTTGTCATGCTACACTTTTGTCCATTCATGGAAGTTGCTTTCATGAAAGCATCTATCTCCGGGTCTGGTTTGATTCCTGCATCTTTTTCTCTTCTTGACAATTCTGCCAACATTTCATACCTATATCCCACACCCAAGCACCGTGCAGCAAAATCAAAAGTCTCACGGATTGTCATCTCACCATTATGAATGTCTAACTGACTAATATATGCAGAAGTTCGTTGAGGAACAAATTCATGCAGTTCATGGCCACAATATGTGACTTTACCTGATACCTGGTGGTAAAACAAAGAAATCAGCCATGTCTAGCAAGTAACAAGGCTTCAATCCATATACATATTTGAAACATGCTAATCCTGAAATTACAATGCATCAAGCACAACATGAGGGTAATAGATTACACACCGATAATCTATGATCAAGTTTCCCAGACAGAGCCAGCAAGAATGTTGTTTTTCCTGAGGCTGGTGGTCCAAGAAGTAATGTCAACCTGAGAGTATATTGGTTAAACCTAGCATAACTATGTATTTTAACATGGATTCATGGAAAGTACCATAAAAATCAGAAAATGTACATAGATCTGTAAGTTACCTCTTTGGCTTCAGTATTCCAGTGACATCATTAAGAATTTTTAAGTTCCTTAGCTTTGACGAAGAAAGCTGCATCACTCCAATGATATTCTGGAACAATCATGTCAGCAAAATGGAACAAAGTGAAAGAGATGTTATCTATGTACTGCAAGCCAAATCATTAGACATGAAAGAAATGGCAAACGACAATTCAGAAGAAAAAAAAACTCCAAACTGTTATCTAAGTAGACGTAACAACTTCTAGCAGAAGAAGATCTTAAAGACAACACAGATTAATGATATTGTAGACACTGAATTATCATCCACAAAAGCATTATCTAACATATATAAAAACAAAACATTTTTTTTGCATATACACAGATCATTAACGAGTCTCATAATTTGAATGTAACTAAAAAAACAGAACAGTAAACATATTTGTGGGAGTTGCTGACATGCATGCAGAGTTTTTTTTCACATATATATACCTCAACGGCGTTCAGGGTGGCGTTCCAGAGTGTGGGAAGCGCTCTGCTGCCCACATAAATGTCGGCTTCCACGGATAGGTTCTCGTACCGTACCTCGATCTGCGGCAGCTCAAGCCCAACCCTGTACGTCCTCACGTAATAATTAAATGTATCTGCCAATGCAATCTAGAGACATGCAAGTACACGTCCTGCAGGTTCCATTAATCTCTACAATATACCTGTCGATCCTTCCTCTAAGCCTTCGGAGGAAGTGCTCGTTGTCCTCCTCCGCCACCTTAAGAACGCTCTCCAGCAGCGCCCTCCGCCCTCCGACTCCGAGCTTACGGTCGGCGCCGCCGCCGACGCCGCCATCATCAACCGCCACGGCTGGCTGGAGCTTTTCCAGGGCGGCCCATTTCAGTTTCTCCTCGTCGTCGTCGTCGTCACCGCCGCCGCCACCTCCGTCCGCCACGCCCTCCCGGCGGAAGACGTCAGACGCGTCTCGGAAGCTCCCCGCCCAGCTCCGGCGGCTGCTGAAGGATCGACTCAGCTCGCCGGACATCGAGGTTGAGCTCTGGTGCTATACGTCCGTCCGTGAGTAACTCGGTTCTGACAGCAGCACTTTATATGCTGAGCTCTACGTTTTGACCACAAGAGAATTATTTTAAGGATGGTACACTGCACGCTTTGGTTAGCAAATTATAGAGCACCTACTAATGGGCGGGGGTCGACTGCTATGGAGTTTCTTGTCGTTTAAAAGAGGTTTCGAATTTAACAAAGTTGATGGAGATTTACATCTAGTTGATAGATCGGGAGCTAATAATTTCGAGTTTGAGTTTTGAAGTCTCTAAATTAATTAGGGTATAATCGATTTATCGTGCGCGCCTGAACACTGAATTAGTCGGATGTAGTATCCCTGGACATCGATGAGAGAAATTAAAAAAAAGAGGTTTCGAATTTGAGCCCTCACAATATATTAATTTCTGATTGACAGTCTCACCCACTAGATCTGGAACGACACAAATTAGTCGAATGCTAATAATCCCGGATACTGTAAGACAATAAAAAAAATTATAAAGCACTTTTATGAAAACGA
>LTAE01006217.1:14325-26036 GCA_001647135.1 Pontederia paniculata
TCCCCCCCCCCCCCCTCTCGGTGCCATCTCGATCCTACAATCTTATCACTTTTATGATTCGCAAAACTTTTCGAACAATCTTATTCGCTGAAGACAAAGATGTCCTTCACCCAACGAGAAATGACAAAATCTCCTTCTCTATTTTGACTAGAAAAGGACTTACCAAGGACACCTCTCAGAATAGTGAACACCCTCCTGCATCTGAGCATCAGGATATTATGAATCAGGACCCTGAAGCCACTAGAGACCCCTCTATATCTGAAATCCCTGAGCAAACTCCTCATCCATTAGGACATCCTCTGCAACTTCTAGAGCCTCATCTTCCTTCACATGGCCTCCAATTAGAAAAGATTGGGCTTCACTGTGCACCAAAGTGGGCACTATGTCAACCCAACTCAGCCCCATATCCACCGTACTAAGTCAAGCCCTTGTGTTATTACAGAAAATTAGTGATGAGCAGTTTGAAAGTAATAAAGTAAGTAAAGACATTATTGTTCATTATAATCAAGTTTGTCTCCATTGGGATGTAGTGGAAGGGTTCATGAGAGCAACATGGTATGAACCCTATGGAACTCCCCTTTCTCACAATTACAAAGGGGGAGAAAGAAATCAATGGAGTGAAGAACCCCAGAAGAAGAAAGAAATCAAAGAAGTGAACCATTTGAAGAAGAAACTCAAGAAGAGGGGCATGGGGATCAGAGAGACAATCAAGAAGAAGAAAATGTCCAAGGGGAAGCTGATGCTAGAAAGGAAGATGTTGATCTTCAGAGAGGTAATCGTGGAGAAGAAGAAGAAGTGGACCAAGCCATTATTGAAATGCAAGCTGGTCAAAGTACTACTGAAGCAGCAATTGAGAGAAATGACATAGAAGATGAATTTCAAGAAATGTTTGTTGAGCAAGAAAGTGAAATCAACAATCTATTGACAGATGTAGTAAACAAGATACTAGAAGAGACAACAAATGCAACTAGGGAAATAACTGAGAGTTCAACACCTTCTCTTCCTGTAAAACAGTTTGGAAAAAGTTTCAAGAGGAAGAAGAATAAGGACAAAAAAAAAGATAGATAGGTCTCTATTGTAGAAAAAATTGTGTTATATGTAAAAATTTTGAATCTGAATGACTTCTATGTATGATACTTTCTATTTCATAAATGAAATGAGTATGTTTTTAAATTTGTTATGCAAAGATAATTTCTGAAGTATGTTTTTCAGTGATAAGTGCTAAAGTGAATTGCAAAATGTTCCTAATTTGTATATCCTAGATAAGCATGCGTGTGTTAAGGGGGAGAAATGCTTGTAAATGAGAAATATATGTTTTAAGGGGAGCAATTCTGGTTAGTTGAATCTTTATGTGATTCTTTTTGTCAAACGAACCCTAAGTTCACTCCTCATCAATTTATAATTATAAAAAAGGGGAAGATTGTTGAATTTAGGATCCCAAGATTATTTTGATGATCATAAATATGTGAGGAAGCTTAGTTTGTACTGGTGATCTTTAATTTGATTTGTAGAAGACAAGATTTTTATGTTAAGTCAGTAATAGGTCGACCGAAGTCGAATAATGGACGACCTATGTAGAGAAGATTTGAAGAAAAATTCTATGTATAAAGCGGTCGTCCTAAGGATATGAAAAGGTCGACCGAAGTGAGGAGCAAAGACTGAAGATATGAAGCCAAGTACTGAATGATCGATCGAAGTTGGTTAATGGACGATCAAAGACATAGTCGAGTTAGAGAGGTCGCCCGGTAAAAATATGTGGGTGACTGAAGGTTTGAAGACAACAGTACAAAGGTTGACGAACGAGCGCTCCAAGACTAAGTGGACGCCCTATGAAGAGGATGAAGAAAGTTATTCTTAAAGTGAAGGCAGAAGAGGTCATCCGAAGATTTCAAGAAGAAAACAATGGACGACTAAAGTATCCCAGATGAAAAGAAAGGTCATCCAAGAGCTTCATGATTAAAGTCGTGGACGACCAAGAGAATGCATAAGTAAGGAAAGGAAGTCCGAAGATTTCTATGGACGACTGAAGTATCCCTATTAAAGATAAAGGTCATTTGAAAGCATCAGAGTCAGATCAACGGACGACCAGTGGAGTGCACAAGTTGAAGAGAAGTCAGAGAGGTTGTCCATGGAGTCTTAGTGGAAAATAGTGGACGTCCAATGATTTCTGTAAAACAATAAAGATCGTCCGAACCTTTCAGTATGGAAGCATTGGATGAACAAAGTATTTAGAAAAAGGAGGAGAGGTCGCCCGAGTTAAAGTAGCGGACGACCGGTGAAGTAAATAGAAAGAAGAGAAGTCAAGTTAGGTCGTCCAATGTGTTTAGGTGTAAACAGTGGTCGACCGAAGAAGCTGACAGAAGAGAAGAGAGGTCATCCGATATAACTGACAATTGTCAGAGGACGACCAAAGCATGGCAAAAGAATGTCAGAAGACAAAAAGGACGTCTGAGGTATTCAGTGAAGAATAAGCGGGCGCCCAAAAGATATCAGTAAGAAAGAGAGGGCGTCCGAAGAATTCAATAAAGAATAAGCGGACGATCGAAAAGTCTCAGTGAAGAAGGAGAGGATGTCTGAAGGATTAAAGGAAAATCAATGAACGATCAAAGACTGATTGAAGAAGAATGTTCAAGTCAAGTTCGGACAACCAAAGTATTGGTATTCAAATTAGCGGTCGACCGAAGAAGCTTGACGAAGGAACATGAAGGAAGAAAAGGACGTCCACAGGTAAATAGCGGATGACCTATGGAAGGAACTATGACTGAAACTCGTGACTACGGACGTCCGAAGATGAACAGTGGATGACCGATGCACCAAACGGCAGATTGACGGGTAACTTCACCAGAGCAACGATCAACCGATGAAGAAGAAACGAACAATCGAGGAGTATGTGAAGAGTACTTGCATTAACTGCTAGTTTTTTGAGAGATAGATTAGACGTTTATGTAAGGGTATAAAACTAAGTCCCAGGAGTCTTGGAAAATAAATTTGGCAAATTGTTTAGCAAACTTGTAAGCTTAAGTGAAAAGCCTTTGTTCCTCCTTCTGAGCGTTCTAGTGAGAATCTAGTATAGAAGAGAGAAATTTGAGTGTTCAAAAGTGAGCTCAAATTGTAAGAGGCTTTTAATCCTTGCCCTCGAAAAGAAAAGGAGAAAGCAGTTGTAAGAGAGCCTTCGCCCTTGAAGAAGGAGTTTTACTGATCTCCGAAGATTTCGATTTCGAGAAGACTGGAGCGGGGACGTAGGCCAAGAGTTCGGCTGAATCTCGTCAACAAATCTACTTGTGTTTGTTTCTTTCTGTGCATATGTTTTACTTGCATTTAATTTGTGATCATTTCCGCTGCATAAATGCTTAGGATAAAATTTTTAATACACCAATTCACTCCCCCTCTTGGTGTCATCTAGATCCTACAGCTTCATCTTCAGTGCCTTCTCCATCTTGTCATGTTTGTGCTTGTGCGGCACATTCATGAAGCTCCCGGCTACCGGGACCGACCTTCTGCTGCTCCGATGCATTCGCGTACACGTCGAACTTTATGTGCACGTCCCTGTCAAACTCGATCCCTTCCATCACCAGCACCTCCTCCTTCTCCTTCTTCTCGAACCTCGTCCTCGACTTCTTCGGCCTCTTCACCTTGGCCTTCACGGGAGCATTGATCTTCAGGGGAACTTGGGCGGGAACCCTTTAGCGTGCGCCACTCCAGCGACCTTATTCAGCAGACTATGCGTCACCGTCGGCTCGGATGACTTCTACACGACGTTGACGTCCTAAAACGTGTAACCCAACTTGTTGGTGTCGAGGTAGTCTCGGACTTTGATTTTGACAAGGTTGGCGTTCTCGTCGTAGAAGACGAACGAGGCGTTGAGCCAATCCAGGTCTGTCAGGTCCTTCCGCCGGCCCCCCAGCGTCCAATTGTTGGCCCATTTACCTCTGCTGGTCCATCATCGTCTTCATGGATGTTGAGCGGCAGTGCTTGCGATGATGAAGTTGATCAAGCATCATGATCACATATGCCAGAAGCAGCAGCAACATGTTGATTAGCATGGATGATTTATTTGATTTTCTCCAATGAGACAATTGTACTCAACAGTCCAAGGAGGTCACTTGTTGGTGCTGTTGCACTTGGATGTTGTCGCCGGCAACAATCAGGAAGAACATAGCACTTTCACTTCTTCAGAATCCCACGGTTGGAAGTCTTCGCCTCCTTCGTGATTTGTTTCCAAGCCTTCTCCTTTGCAAGCGTTGCCATACTGCATCTTCCCGCCGCCGGGGATGGCAATGCCGGCGCCGTCATCGAGACTCGAACCAAGCTCTGATACCAATGGTTGGCACCGGCGGCATCGATGCAGAAGATGGCGTACAAGAACAGAGGAGAGGTAACAAAAAATAGAGAAGAAAGTTTATGTGAACTCTCAATTCATACTTTTTATTAATCAGCATAGCCATATTTATAGCACAAGAATCCGTCTTTGATTAGAAGATAAATACTGTTCTCACTAACAAACTAACTCTACTTCTAATCAAATTCAAATCTTTTAATCCTAATACAAATCAACTCTAATCAAGATTAAAGTTCCAACAGAATCACCCCGAAGTCATCTTTCGCCAAACCACCATAGTTGCGGCTCCCGGTACCGCCACTGAGATGCACGAGCTGCTGCGCCGCGGCCAGCTCAGCGTCCATGAAGCGATCGAGGTGCTGATCAGGATGAGAAGGTCGTGGCTTCGCCATCCGAGTGATGGAGGTAAATAAAATGAGTGTTTTTTGAAGTATTGATCTATTATTATTATTATTATTATTATTATTATTATTATTATTATTATTATTATTATTATTATTATTATTATTATTATTATTATTATTATTATTATTATTATTATTATTATTATTATTATTATTATTATTATTATTATTATTATTACTATTATTATCCGCAGTGGACTTTTTAGCATGTGGTTATGGCAGAAGTCATGGCTGTTGGACGGATCATGGTGCCTTTTCCAGTCAACACACATGAACCCTACTCCAATTTACTAGGCCCCACTTTTCTTGTTTTCTTTTTCTTTTTTATTACAAATATATATATATATTCTTATAATTTAAATCTTGAATTCTACTTCCATCAATAAAAAAATATATGTTAATTTATTTTTAATTTATTTTTCGACCTCCCTTTAAAATACAAATATCGTAACAAATCGCTGATTCGATAATTTTTATACACATGCTTTTAGTGAGTATTGCTACTGATCAAGTAGGCACGCCATACATACATATTATCTTTTTCCACGATATTCACAATGAATACATATCAATCTTATATTAGTAAAAGATTAAACATGATTAAGTATGCAATAATAATTTAAAATATATCTCACTACAACATAATCTCATTCATATGACAAATTAACTTTCATTCAACGATGCATAACTCCTTGAGAATAACCTTTGATCCTTATTGAGCAGTATGGATTTTGATTTATATTATATGTAACACCTCAGATTATTAAAATAAATAAAAATAAAATAAAGGGGAGATATGATAAGATAAGGAAAGATATAGTTGTTTAAGATTAGGAAAAAAGTTTGAATTGAAGTCAAATTGTAATATTTCTTATCAATTAAATATTCCTAATCATATGTTTATTTTTAAAGGAATCATAATCACATGAAAGATTATCTTATAAAATTATAATTACATACAAAATCAGAGTTTTAATTGCATTCAAACTCCATCTAGTGATGAATTTCCTCCCTTATAAATAGGACCCAACCCCTTCTCTCATCTAACAATTTTCTTTCTCAAACCCAAGGCATCTCCAAACTCAAGCACCAAAAGTTCTCTCTTTATCTATCTCTTTCCCTCCCTCTCTCTCTTTCCTCCACGACGCTGGGAGTAGAAAAGGCCAACACGGACCGTGTCAAAAGGACACGGGCCGTGTTGTCAAGGAAAAGGAAGAAGACGGATTGTGTCAACGGATCGCGTTTCAACCAACCGTGGAGCATCGTGAAGACATAGGAAACAGACCGTGTTCCGGGAGGACACGGACCGCGTCATGATTGCTTGCTCATCCGTCGTTTAATCATCGATACATGTATGTAACTAGGAGGATCAACTTTAGGGTTTCTCATATATGTATGATAAAGAAAAGAATTATTAAAGAAAATAATGATTTAATGATCGAGAACTGGACACAGGCCGTGTTCCCCGAGAAAACGACCGCGTCAACCCTTGACGCGGGTTGCATCGGCTGGAACAAACAGCCCTAAAGATGCCTTTGGGACGCAGTCGGCGTCCTAGGACTATTTTATAATAAAGAATAAGAAAGAACGAACCCTGCAAAGAAAATGATCCATGTCGAAATGAACACGGTCCGTATTCTCATTTATAATGTCCATTTCCTTGAAACGGTTGTGTTCGCCTGAACACCACCTGACTCGGTACATAACACGAGTTGTGTCACACCCGACGCCGGCCATGTCCCGGGATGATTGATGCTCTGTTTGATTGACTGATTGAAATTGATTGAGGTAGGGTTAGTATCTTCTCACGTGAACTTAGCATGATAGGTAATTGAAAGATAAAATATGTAAATGTTTGTGATTAAAATTATGCATGAAGAGGAAGGCCTCGGCGGACTTGGAGAACAAACTTTAATTCTATAAGGGTTATTGGTGTTCTCCAAAAGTGATTGAAAGCAAAGTTAATGATGATAGTATGATAGAAAATGTTCTCTTTTACTTGTATCTTCATATATGCTTTACCCTATTGAATTATTATCCTTTACATATTGTGCTTCATATCTCATTGGAGGATTCCCTTTCCTGTATTTTGATCCTGCAGGCAAATGTGTATAAATAGATGATGATTGCACAGCGGTAGCAGGATGAGATTCGTGATTGATGGCTTGCATATGGCATAGGTCCTGGTTATAGGTCAAGTATTGGCTTCCGCATCTGTGTAATGACCAACTCTAGGAAGCACTACATGGGTGATTATGTAATGGACAACTTTCATGATGGGGGAAAGATACTTGTGAAAGGATCCTTGAACGAAAGTATCGAATTTTCCTCCACTCACAATTAGTGCAGCTTGATTTTGAGTATAGGAGGTGTGGGGCCAATGCATTGGAGCAAGGTTTATATAAGAGAAGCCAGGAGTATCAAGGATTTCATTCAATCTAGATTTGGTCATAGAAAAATGTTTGCCATGCAAGTAGATTTTTATTTCAAGATTGGTGTCATCATAGGTTAAATTTGCATAAAATTGTTTGACAACATAGGGATGGACTAACTCATCGAGGTCAAGAAATTTTAGCCAGTCACATTGTTCAAAAGTTTTTTTAGACCAGGAAGTTGAAGAGTTTCCCAGTCAATAGAATATTGTGGTTCAACTAATCGATGTTCATTGTAGAGGGTTAAATACTAATTTATGACTTTCTCGCTAATGAATTTAGGGTGACAAAGATTTTTCGGGTGATTGAGGAGTTTCGATTGTCTGATTGTCATTATCAGGAAGAGGTTCTGGTGGTTGGACCAAGGGTTCTCATGTGTCAACTCTCTTTTGTGAAATAGAGGAAGTTGACTCTTCTCTTTGTTTTGTTTTTACAAATTTTCGTTTTTGAGCCACTTTCTTGATGGGCGTCATGGTTCAAAGTAGGCGAGGAAGAACACAAAAATCGAATCGCAAGGAACTAAGAAAGGATCGGAATCGAACTAGCAAGTGCAGAGAAACTTAGAGTAGTGCAAGAAAGAAAAAAAATTGATTATGTAAAGAATGAACAACATTGACATCAAGTTTAGACCTAGTTAGAACTTAGATAGTAAAACCTAGAATGCCAAATTTACGATGCATAGAGATGATGTTTTAGGTTTACCTAGATGTTTGAATATTTGTCTGAAAAAACTTTGATCGCTTCCTGGACACAAAGGATTATAGGAGATTTGAAAGAAGCTTGGAGGGAAGGAGGTGGAAGAACACGAAGGGTCGCTCTTTGAGAATATTTCAAAGATGAGGACGGTTAAGGATGACCAACTATATATATAGTGTTCTCAACATCAGTCGCCCAAAGGAGATTATAGGTCGACCGACGTAGTAGGGGTGTCATGTTATAATCGCAGTGGTCGTCCTATGATATCAGTGGACGCCCTATACTTGAACTTGTCTTGAGTCATGAACCAATTTAGGTCGTCTGAAGTATGGATCACGGTCGTCCGAACTTCAAAGTGTTATAAGGGTTTCAAGACATAGGATGCACTTGGTCCATAAAATGGTCGACCGGTCCTTGGTAGAGTATTTATATCGATCACCCGAAGGTTTTTAATGGGTGTTCGCTATTTGGGATCACTAGATATCAACAATATATTTCGGACGCCCAAAGGGTAAGGAGTGGACGTCTGAAATTTTTGCTACCACCCTGATACTTAATCACCTTATCATTCACTACCCGAGGTTTTCCATAGTTTCATTTAGAGTAAAAAAATGAAAAGATTATCATGTATGTGTTGTGCAACACAATCAATTTACAACTTTATTAATTAGTGATACTTGCATAGACAAGTCACCAATAAGTTAAGTTGTTTATTAAGTTGCTAAGTCCGACATTCCAATTTCTCACTTCAACATATTAAACATATCTCCTCCTAAGGGTTTTGTAAATATATCAGCTAATTGTCTCTTAGTTGGAACATGCTCTATAGAGATAATTTTGAGTGATACATGTTCTCTTATGAAGTGATATCTTAAATCAATGTGTTTAGTTATGGAATGTTGTATAGGATTCTTAGTCATTTCTAATTGCACAGGTATTATCACACTTTAATGGCATAGTTTCACATGTTATGCCATAGTCTAGGAGTTGTTATTTCATCCACAACAATTGAGCACATCAACTTCCAGCAGCTATATATTCAGCTTTAGTTGTGGAGAGTGCAATTGGATTTTGCTTCTTGCTAGCCCAAGATATTAATGAGCTATCAAGAAAATAGCAATGCCACTAGTGCTCTTTCTATCTACTCTACATCCAGCAAAGTATGAATCAGTGTAGGCATGAAGGTCAAATAAAGAATTTTTATCATACCGCAATCCTACGTTTGGAGTATTCTTGAGATATCTCATAATTCTTTTGGTGGCCACTAAATGAGAATCCTTAGGATTGGCTTGAAATCTTACCTAGAGGTAGTCAAGTATACACTACAAGAAAATTCATAATTTGCGAGGGCACCTCCTTGCAGAAACACTCATTGGAATTTTTTTGCGATGGAAGAGCTACCGTAAATGACACTTTATGGTGACATTTCTGTTGCAAAAGTTTGCGACGAGCAATTTTGCGAGAGACATGCGACGAAGGAGCCGTTGCAAATTGTAAATTTTCATGTAGTGATAGGAGACTTGCAATCATACCCCTATATAATTTCTGATCTACATTTCTACCCTTTTCATCATTGTCAAGTTTAGTAAGAATACTCATGGAAGTATAGCTAAGTTTACAATCATCCATTCCAAATCTCACAAGCAGATCCTTTGTGTATTTTCCTTATTTTAGAAAAATTCCATCCTTAGATTGCTTTACTTGAAAATCAAGAAAGTAAGTTAACTCTCCTACTAAACTCATCTCAAATTCTTTGTGCATGAGAGTTTCAAATTCTTTGCACATTTGAAAATTTATGAATCCGTAGATAATATCATCCACATATATGTGCACAACTAATATATCATTCCCAAAATGCTTCAAGAATAAAGTTGTGTCAACATTTCCTTTTGAAAACTCATTTTCAAGAAGAAATGAACTTAATCTCTCATACCATGCTCTAGGAGCATGTTTTAGCGCATATAGTGCCTTAGAGAGCTTAAATATATTATTTGGATGTTTTGCGCTCTTAAAACCTAGAGGTTGTTCAATATGAACTTCCTCATTTATATATCCATTTAGAAAGGTTGACTTAACATCCATTTGAAATAATTTGAAATTTTTGAAACAAATCAATGCTAAAAGAATCTGAATTGCTTCTAAACGGGCAACTGGTGCAAAAGTCTCATCAAAGTTAATTCCTTCAACTTGAGAGTAACCTCTTGCAACCAGTCTAGACTTATTTCTCACAATAACTCCATTTTCATCTAGTTTGTTTTCAAATACTCATTTTGTTCCAACTATGAGATGATCCTTAGGTCTCTTTACCAAATGCCAAACTTGATTTCTCTCAAAGTTATTCAGCTCCTCATGCATGGCATTTGTCTAGTTCGGATCACCCATTGCCTCCTCTATAGTTTTGGGTTCTATTTGAGATAAGAAGGCAGAAAAGACACAAAAATTTCTTAAAGATTTTCTTGTTCTCACCCTTCATTTATGTTTCCAATGATATTGTCTAAAGGATGTGAAGGTACTTGTCTCCAATCATTTTGGTCAATAGGAGGTAGTTATATTTTTATATCTATTTATTGTGGATTTCCTCATTTACCACAGCAATTTTAGCATTTGTGATTTCAATAGGTTGAGAATCCTCCTCCTTATGGGTTAGCTCATCAAGATCATGGACATCCTTGTTGTCCTCATTTATGATCTTGACTTTTTCAAGTTGATCAATAATATTGTCAACTTCATTGAAGGTGACATGTATTGATTCCTCAATTACTAGTGTTCTCTTGTTATATACTCTATATGCTTTGCTAAGATTTGAGTATCCTAGAAAGAATGAATCATCACTCTTCTNGCTTTGCTAAGATTTGAGTATCCTAGAAAGAATGAATCATCACTCTTCTCATCGAATTTTCCTAGATTATCTAAGGTTCTCAAAACAAAACATTTGCAACCAAATACTCTAAAATATGAGATATTTGATCTTTTGTCATACATCATTTCAAAACAGGTTTTCTTTTCTAAAGGTCTAATTAATACCCTATTTTGAATATAACATGAGGTATTAACAGCTTCTGCCCAAAAATATTTGGGCAATTTGCTCTCACTTAGCAAAGTCCTAGCAATCTCAATTAGAGTTCTATTTTCCTCTCAACTACTCCATTTTGCTGTGGAGTTCTTGGTGTTGAGAATTGATGATGAATTCCATTATTCTCATAGAATTCTTCAAACCTTACGTTTTCAAGTTCACCTTCATGAACACTTCGGATCTTGGAGATTTTTCAGATTTAGTTCGTTTTGAACTCTTTTTGTGAAAATAGTAAATATCTCAAAAGTTTCATGCTTATGTTCAAGAAACAAAGTCCATGTGAAACTAGAATAGTCATTTACAATTACACACATATTTCTTACCACCAAGACTGGTGGTACAGATTGGACCAAACAAATCAAGATGTATTAATTATAGGGGTCTACTTGTAGAGATTTCATTTTTTTGATTTAAAATATGTCCTAGTTGTTTGCCCTTTTGACATGAAGAACAAATAATATTTTTCTCAATTTTTATTTTGGGAAAACCTCTAACAAGATTATGTTTCACTAACTTATGCATGACTTTATAGTTTAAGTGTCCTAATCTTTTATGCCATAGTTCTGTTTCATCATGCATAACATTTAAGCATTTGTGATTAGGCAAATCATCAAAATCAAACTTAACATTGTAGTCTTTATCACACAGTTGGCTAATACTAAGTAAATTATGTTTTAAGTTTTCTATCAACCATGCATCTTTTATAACTACATTACCAAGTTTTCCAATATTACCTTTACCAAGGATTTTTCCTTGGTTGTTATCCC
>LTAE01006218.1:0-18526 GCA_001647135.1 Pontederia paniculata
CCATCCGCGGCCGTCACCGCGCGATCGCCGCACGGACGAGCGTCGCCCCTCGACGCTCGTTTCCTCTTTTGTTCGATAGATCAATCAACGTGCAATCCGTGCGTTATATGTATCTCCACGCGCCTGGCACATCCACGGACGGGGAGCACGGTCGTGATCTTTGCGATCACGACCTCACGTGCCCATCACGGCCGTGATGACTGGTCACGGGCCGTGATGTACAGTCACGCCCGTGATCATCTATCACGGCCTGTGACCATACTGGTCACGGCCCGTGATCATGCTGGTCACCTTACAACACTATGAAATACAAATCTACTATTCATTCTCATCACCTGAGTATCATTAACCAACTGTCACTAGAAAACTAACCACATATATAATTATAAAAAGCATAAAATGTCAAAGAAGCATAAACATATCATGAGATAACCATTAACAAAAGTGCACATTATGTTCATAAATTAATTGACCAATAATACAATGTGATAATGTGAGAGCACGATACAACATGGCTTATGTGTCACACACAACATATGCGACCTAGCTAACGTGCAACCTTCCCAACATAAACTCGCGTGCGATTAAGCTTGCATGGCAACCTACATAAAAGTTAGAGAGGGCGTTTGGCTCTTAGAATTTATCAATTTTATAGATTGATTCCATAGATGTTTGAATGAACTAAAAAGTAATGATGAAAATTAAAATATCAGTTTGATAGATTAGTTCTAATAGATGTTTAGATAAAATATGACAATCAAGAAGATAAAATAGTTTCTTTAATGAAGATAATAAGTTTAATTCAATTAAAAAATTATAATAATGAATTGTTTCAATATATACTTAAGATAATGTAATAAAATATTTCATTAAATAATTGTAATAATAACATAAATTAATTATTATGTATAATATAATAGTTTATTAATTTGAGATTATAATTTAAGCAAATAATGAAAAAGTAGTGAAAAGTTAAATAAGTAAATAATTTATGGAAAATAGTAACAAATAGTAAAAATTGATAATTAATTTTGTTTTTTTAAATAATAGTTAAAAAGTTTTAAATTATAATATTAAACAAGTATGATAGTTATAAATAAAATTAGTATGATAGTTATAAATAAAATTAAAAAAATAATTTTATTTAAATAGAGGTAATGAAAGAAATAGGAGATAGAAAAGAAAAAAAAAGATTATCACGCCATAAAAAAATATTTTTTTTTAAAAAGGAAAGAATTAAAATCCTTGAACTTGGGATTAGGTGATCTAAGTTGGACTTTGGGTTGGTTTCACCAAAGTAGCATTTGAAAGCGGAATCATATGATTTTTCAGATTCTAATAAATATTTTGATTTAATAGATTAGTTCTAATTGTATTTGAATGAACTGAAAATGTAATTATTATAAGTAGATTATAAGAGTATTTGGATGAAAATTGAGAATCAAAAATAAAAAATATATTTTTAACAAAGATAAAATATTGTTGAATTTTTAAAATTGTAATAAGTAATACAAAATTTTCATGAATAATATAATTAAATGATTTATGAAACATATTTAATCTCATATTTAAATTAATAAAATATTATCATAAAAATAATTTAAAATAATAATTAAAAGTATAATGGGATAATTAATGGTTTTATAATTATATTATTAAGTTAGTATAAAATTAAATTTATTATTTATAATAAAAAAAATGAGTAAAGAAAAAAAATGCAACGTAAAATTGAAAAAAAAAAGAACACAACAATAGCAAATGCTATTGTTGCAGAACTAGCGCTAGCAGGAATCGACGATTAGAATTATATATCATATGATTTGAGATTACTTGATTAAATTTTGTGTTTGATCGATTCTGTTCGATTTTATATTCAAATGCAATCCAGAGATCATATTATTTGATGAAATTAGTGAGAATTAAATTTTGACATGATTTTTAAAATCAAAGGAGAGTTCGGTGAGGAAGACGGTAATATTGAGCGGACGAAATAAAAAGAAAAAAGAACAAGCTGGACTTATATATGGATCGTTGGATACAAATCATCTCGATCCGACGATACAAATTAATAAGGTGCACAAAGTGGTACTCATTGGACCTCCATGTAACAAAATATGTCAAAAATCTGACCTTGAAAACATGTCTTATAAAATAGATGAGTTTTACGAGTTAGATTTGAAGGATAATATAATAGAATATTAAATATATCCGACATAATATTCCGGGGGAATATATGCATATGGATTTTTTCTTTATATACTCAAAATTCTCAAATGGTAAACAAATATTTCTCAAATATATTTTGAAGCGATCACAAAAATGCATAAAAAATCAGTTTTTAAAACCAAAATTAAATTACAATGTCAATTAATTTAACGTCTTACATTATCTACAGGACGGACCCAGAGATTTGGGATCGGGGAGGAATCCTTGGCCCTCCACCCCCAATTTTTTTATTAATATATATTTATATATAGAAATTAAATAA
Source organism: Pontederia paniculata (assembly GCA_001647135.1). Classification (NCBI taxonomy): domain Eukaryota; kingdom Viridiplantae; phylum Streptophyta; class Magnoliopsida; order Commelinales; family Pontederiaceae; genus Pontederia; species Pontederia paniculata. The sequence goes on from LTAE01006218.1 coordinate 2,489, forward strand.
AATAATAAAAAAATATATATATTTATATATTGATCCCTTTCATTTTAAAATTTGTATTATGCAAGTGACGTATACTTAACATTTGAATTGCTACGTTAAATTATATCAATTGGACTAAAAAAAATAAATAAAAAGTTTTGGTTGGGACGCAATTGCTAATTAGATGATCAAGAATCAAACTAACACTTGAGAATTATTTTAAGATAATTCCTTATATACATGTTGTATAAATTCGACTTTGTTAGTAATATGGTGACATGCTAGTATCTTTTATGAAAAAAAAAAACGTTTCAATATTTTTTTATGATCTATTTATTATAGTTTTTTTGTTCATACCTTACATGTCATAAGAAAAAAATTCTTTATTTATAATACTAAAAATTATAATAAAATATTAAGAGAGTTGAGGTGAACCGATAAGAAGATATCGAGTTCGAGTTTCTTTATGTAAATTTTTTTCGTTCAACACGACACAAATTAATCAAGCTAATAGTTTTGAATATTGTAGGGTCACCAAAAAAATATCATAAGTTGATAATTTTTTCTTCATGAATTACTAAAATAAATTCGTGATTATATCTTTGTTTGGTAAAATGATTATATCTTTATTTAATACCCTGAAGTCTTAATTACTTGTCTTACAAAAAGATAATGATTTTTTTTCTCATTTGAACTCTTGACCAATCAGGTTCTCACAATTAAGGATCAATCAGGTTCTCACAATTAAGGATTGATATTTAAATATGAGTGTATAATTGAAAAAATAACTTAGGTTGTGTTTGGGAGGGCAGCGTTTTGCCCATACGTTGTTCTCCCTAGCGTCTTATGTGAGAGGGGAGGATAGCGGTTGGGTCAACCAGTGTCCTCTCCAAACATAGCCTTAAAGAAAGAAAAAAACTCTTAAAACTATAAGAATGTTACTTGTTTTCTTTTCCTTTTTTTTTATAAATTTAGATTCTATTTTTTCATGAATTGAAATATCAATTCTATAAATTCATGTTAAATTAGATGTGCCAATAATCCTACAAGTTTAAGAATAATTTTGATCTAATTCAAAGTTTACTACGTGAACATCTAAAAAAAATAATTTTTAATATGTGCAATATTAAGATTTAAATTCAGAATTTTAATTTTAATATTATGTTGAATTAGATGTGATATCAATAATCATAAAAACTTAAATAAATAGAAATAACAATATATTTATATTCTTAACCGTCCATTTAATACTTAAAATCTAATATTTTTTTATTTCATAAATTTATAGTAAGTTAATGTTGGATAGATGACATTAAACACTTTATAAATCGAAACAATTAAACCTAATGGACTTTAATTTTTTTATTCTTTTAAACTGTGATTGGAGCTATTCATGCGAGATAATATAATAAACCAGATGATTCAACCAATCATGCGTGATGGAAACATAAAATGGTCAACTTACATAATATTATCCCACACAAAATTTGATTAATTATTTCAAATTGGGATATTTTTAAGATTAAATTTGATAAATACACCTGCAATTAAACTAAGCTACAAATATTTTGTCGTTCTCGTACAATACAACAAGAGTCTTAATCTAATAATAAAATTAAACAAAAAAAATATTTGTTTATTAATTAGTTAACTATCATTGTCTCGAACATTAAAAAAACAAATAAATAATGGTTGGCACAGTTGATTAGCGAGACTGTGCCATGAGAGGACAGGTGCTAGTAGCCCCGAGTTCGATTCTCAAAGAAATCAGTTTGGCCAGAATTTATCTTCGCCGCATCCGAACGAATACTGGATTAGTCAGGTGCTAATAACCTTGAAAATCGGTGGGGTTCTATCCTTAGATAAAAAAAACAAATAAATTAAAATATCCTAAAAAAACTGATCCGTATGTCCCAAGTTTCCAGCCAAGACGTTTCCCCTATCCGATTCAACGTTTAGTTTCCTCCGAAACGCATTTCCTTCATCTGGATCGCGTTTCCCCAACGGAACGAGGTGCCGTTGTCCGCCCAGCGTTTAATGCTGCCCCCCTTCCAATTTCCTTCTCTTGTCTTCTCTCTCTCTCCACTTCGTCTCCTCCGGTCGTCGCCTCGTCGCCGCCACCGGTCGCCGATCGCCGGGGCTTCATATCCTCCTCGAGATCGAAATCTCGTGGTCTCGCCTCCATCTCGCCGCCGACCTCGTCCTCCGATCGGCCGCTCGCTAGGGTTTTTCCGGTCGCCATGAGCGGCGTCGTCGTCGGCCTCGACGTGGGCAATGACAACTGCGTGGTAGGCGCCGTGCGGAACCGCAGCGTGGACGTTCTCCTCAACGATGAGTCCACCCGCGAGACCCCCGCCGTGGTCTGCTTCGGCGACAAGCAGCGGTTCCTCGGCCTCGCCGGCGCCGCGTCCGCCAACCGCCACCCGCGCTCCACCATCTCGCAGATCAAGCGCCTCGTGGGACGCAAGTTCCGTGACCCTTGCGTCCAGGCTGACCTGAGGCGCCTCCCCTTCGCCGCCTCCGAGTGCCCCGACGACGGTGGCGTCCTGATCCAGATCCAGTACCTTGAGGAGCAGCGGGCGTTCACCCCCGTACAGGTCTTGGCGATGCTCCTCTCCCATCTCAAGTCGATCGCCGAGAAGAGTCTGGAGGCCCCGCTCTCCGACTGCGTCATCGGCATCCCTTCCTACTTCACGGACCTTCAGCGCCGAGCATACATGGATGCCGCCACCATTGCCGGCCTGAAACCCCTTCGACTCATGCATGATTGTACGGCCACCGCTCTGGGGTACGGCATCTACCGAGCCGAAGCAGGGCCCCCTAATAGTTCCTTCCGCGTTGTCTTCATCGATGTCGGGCATTCCGACACGCAGGTCGCTGTTGTGGAATTCGCAGTTGGGAAAATGAAGGTCCTATCTCACGCCTTTGATGCAAACTTAGGCGGAAGGGACTTCGACGACGTTCTTTTTGAGCATTTCGCCAAACAGTTTGTGGAGCAATATAAAATTGACGTGCATTCTAATGTTCGTGCGAGCATCAGGTTAAGAGCAACTTGCGAGAAGCTGAAGAAAATATTGAGTGCAAATTCTGAGACGCAGTTGAACATTGAATGCCTGATGGATGAGAAAGATGTGAAAGGATTTATCACTAGGGATGAATTCGAGAAGATCTCCGCTGAATTATTGAACCGATTTTTGGAGCCATGCAGACGGGCAATAGAGGATGCCAAATTGAGTCCAGAACAAATCAGCGCGGTTGAGCTTGTTGGATCAGGTTCACGAATCCCAGCTGTTATACATATTTTAACCCAGTTTTTTGGGAAAGAGCCAGGCCGGACCCTCAATGCAAGTGAGTGTGTCGCCCGAGGTTGTGCTCTTCATGCTGCTATGCTCAGCCCAGTATTCAGAGTTAGAGACTATGAGGCAAGCTCATGTGCTTTGCTAATTTAGAAAACTATGCTTGATCTTTCAAGTTTTTTGCTTCGTTATGTCAAAATGTGTGACAATAAAATTGTCTAAAAGAAAGTGTAACAACAATTATAACATTGGCAGGTACAAGATTCATTTCCTTATTCAGTAAACTTTGCTACAGAAGAGGGTCCTATATTGACATTGTCAAACAGTGCCCTCTTTCGAAAGGGTCAACCAATTCCAAGTGTGAAGTTACTTTCTTTCCTTCGGACCAAACCATTTAAATTGGAGGCATTTTATGCTAATGACAGTGAACTGCCACCTAATGCTTCAACAAGAATTAGCTCTTTCCAGGTATAATATTTTCAAAGTGCATATGCATTATATATAACAAAACATTTTATCAGTTATGCACTTATGCCTCTTATGGTTAGTTCATGTGCACTGTAACAATTATGCATGTTTAATACTGTGTTTGGCATCACAAAAGATAATAGTTGATTCCACTTTGAATGATGTCATTAAAGGGACCCTTTTATAAATGCGGGTGAACCATATTCTAAACTAGTTGTTATGAGCTCTGCAGATTGGCCCATTTCAAGTTTCTGAAGGTAAAGGAGCTAAAGTTAAAGTCAAAATTCGGATAAACCTTCATGGAATAGTTTCTGTAGAATCGGCCTTGGTAATTATTGGTCTTGATTATTTTGAGATATTATTCATCACATTCTTTAAATATAACACAGCTATTTAACTGCTTCAGTTACTTGAAGATGAGAAGGACACCCTTGTTTCAAAGGATGGAGATCAGATGGAAAATACAGAGTTGGAATCTGTGTCCAAAGCTGATACATTGATGGTGGATGGATTGATTGAATATAATGAAACTGGATCAGTATCTTCTGTATGTTTTCTCAAACCTGTTGTTTGTTTTATGTGCCTTTTCAGCATATTTCTTCCGTTGCCAGCAAACATGACCCGATAAGCAAGTCTTCTCATGAAAAATTCATGGAGGGTTGGAAATATGTAGTTGTAACTTGTAACTACTTGCAGAAAGACTGTCTGTGCATTAATTATTCAACATTTATATCTCTGAGTTCTCCATTATTCAACAATGATTAACACCCGGGTTAATCATCCTTTTTACTCTAAAAAAAATATCTCTGAGTTCTTATCTTTCCCTAGAAAATTCTTGTGTTTCAACTGATTCCTTATTTTTTCTCCATATATATGCCTTATTATTCTATTGCATATATAGAAGCAGGTATTTGGAACTTCCTGTAAAGAAATTGATAGTTTGGTTCTTGCCTATAAGGATACCAATTTTTTTTATTCCTTTGTTGCGATGATTTTGAATCAAATGGTTGGAGCATCTCTGTATGTCATTGTATACATTCATCTATTTTTCTTGACCATCGGAGATCGATATGCATAACTTTGTTATGTATTTTTCTTTCCATAAAGCATTTTATGGTTTTACAACCTTGGTAAAGATGCCTTTTAAGAATGATGGATCAAGATTGTGCCTTGCTTTTATCACTCCGAAGTTCCTTAAAACATGCACCACTCTTGGTTTTTCTCCATGGATTTTCACTTGAAAACCTCAGATAATGAGACAATCAAAGACCACGGCCGCAATGCAGCTTCCTTTTTAAAATAGCCATGTTCTACGTTTTTCTCTTAGTCCTTGTTCATTTTGTTTCTTTTTGTAATCTTCTTTTCTTCGCTTTTTTTTTTTTAAATTTTTCATGTTGTTGTCGCTTATTTTTCTCTTATTATTCTAGTATTTCGAGAGATTGTTCCTTGCTCTTCTCTAGTGTTTGTGCACATTGTTGTTTTATTGCTAACAAACTCTTCTTTGTTTCCCTTTTCTTGTTCCTTTTGTCTTATCTGCTTTATTGTTTCTAAAATATTCTCCTTATTGTAGTCACACACTGACTCAAAATTTTGTCCTAGAAAATGATGTCACAAACTTATTGCTAAAATATGCTAGCAAGTGCACTAGTTGAACAAGTAATAAAGTGTTAAGAGTATAGAGTTGTCGATCCCATGAGGAATTAGTTTAACTAACTATCTAACTTCAGAAGCTAATTGGAAATAACAATGAGTGATGAAAATATGCATAAAAGTAAGTAACAGAAAAAATACAGACTAAACTAATGATGCCTAGGACTTTAGAATGAGAGATATGATTGAGCACAAACTTAATTTCTCCTCTGCAGCAATTGAGTTCAGCTATGATAAACAAATCTAATTTTCAGATGTATTAGGAACATCTAATATATGACCTCGTTTAACGGGTAAACCAACTATCCTCAACCTTAGTAAATTGAAAGCACTTCTTAACGGATCTACTCATATTAGGATGCAAGAAGATTTATTCCTAGACTATTGAAGCACCCTTAACATGATAATTCAACATACCACAAATCTAATAGTCCTTAATGGATCATCGAGATAGGACATGAATTGCAAAAAGGATTGGTCACACTGCAGAGTTAATAACCAACTATTTAAGTTAAAACTCGGCAATCATGTTCATGAGAATCAAAGAAAGTATAATCAACAACGGAAAAGGATTCAAAAGTTTTCCCTAGCAATTAAGACTATTACAAGCTAGAAAGATTGTCTAAAAGATTATAGAAAATATTATCCTAACAATATATAGAACAAAGAGTACTCTTTTGGACGTCGATGAACCCCTGCACGATCTTCGTTGCGAGTGTACCGTGCAAAATCTCCTCAGCAACCCTTCAAGTTTCTCTCATGTCCTTGACTTATAGGCACAAGTTGTAGGTTCCTAGAATATGAATTCTTCTCAGCTCTTGACCTCTTTTCTAGAATGTTGCATATGAGTTTTGGCTCTCAACATGTGTATTTATAGCCTCCAAAGGTGTACAAGATTTTTAGAGTTTGAGAAGGTTTGGAAACCTTTTCATGTCAAAATAAGAAAAACTCTTTCAAATTCGTAATTTTTTTTGAAACTGACTTTAATACCTTAAAAATATCTCCAAATCTAGTCAAATATGTTTCCTTTTGATCCCCAAAGAGTTTGGATATGATAATAGTCCTTTTCCAAGTCTCATTAGCAAGAGCGATGAGAGAATCTTTCAATTTATCTTCAATTTCGTAACTCCTCCTTAGGCTGATATTTTGGGCTTCAAAACTCTCTCAAATCCATTAGGAATAGGTCTCTAATTGCTTACAAGGAGTTGTATAATGATTGGAAGTCTTTCCCTAAGTTGTAGCTCCTTTTCTTAGTCCAACTGGTCAAAGAACCCATTTGTAGTTGAATTATGAATACAATAGGAATCCCTCTTTTGTTTATATTCTTCAAATGAATTAATTCCTACTTGAGATAGGAGATGAATCCTTGTCCAATTGTTCCTCTTAAATCATTCCCAATTTCATACCAAATAATATGAGTCCTTGTTGCATTAAAATCTCTTCAAAATATCTTCCGAAATCAAGTCTTGTTCGGCTGCCATGACCCACGATGAAATCTAACAACGAGAATTTGACTCCAAGTAGGAAAGTGGATGCCACTACTCGTGATGGCATATCACGACCCGTGAATCAACGTGAATGTTGTAATGGCAGTTGCTAAGTATTGTACTTACGACACGTAACAGGATGTAACGGCCCGTAATAATTGATGTCCAATATAGTTTCGTGTTGTTGATGTCGTGACGCTCTTCATGACCTATAAGATGCAATGTAACGGCCCGTTATGTGATCTCACGACCCGTTATATAATGACCAAAAGAGTTGGCTTTGTTGCTTGGGTTGTGATATGCAATTGCGGCTCGTTAGACTTGTTTGTTTGTTTGCAGAGTCACTGTCACGACCGTGACTCATATGTAACGCCCTCTGAAATCTAAAAAATCGATCGTTTGAATGTAGATTTGACTCCTTATGTCGTGTAATCCCTTTTAAACCCTCCTTTGCTTCCTCCAAATGGTTTTCTATAAGTAAATATCAAACTTGGTAGAATCATGATTCGAAGAAATAGAAACAAATATTTTTCAAAAAAAAAAGAGAAATAGAAACAAATAAATACTAAAATAGATGCATGCTATGACAGAATTAACCAAAATGACAATAAATATAAGCCTGAAAATGTATTGGAATATGCATGCATCACATACCTTGTTCCATGTTTCTCTTTTGCTTTCTCATCTTATTCTTTCTGTATTGATATAGTTCTCTTCTTTAGGGCTGTTTGGTCAACTATCACTTGTTAGATCTTCTAAAAAAAGTAGCAGTTTTAGAGTTTCTGCAGATTTTCTATACAGCAAAAGAGAAGTTCCCTCTTAAAAACAGCAAAGCAGAAGTTCTATTTAATAGCATTACAGTGTTAGCGTTTACTAAAATAAGGCCCTTTAATGCACAAAGCAGTTTCATGTTAAAACTCTCTGTTCTTCTTGCTGCATTTGGTATTTGTTTCTTCCTGAAAAATTGCTTTAGCCCAAACTTTTTTGGGTATAACTGAACAGTAAAGATTGTCATTCTCTAACTGTTCCGAGAGTTTATCCTTCTTATAGTGTTTTGCCAAATTATCATTGTTCTTTCACATGACATCTTTCTCTTATCATCGGATTGAGAGTTAACCGGTATATCAATTACATGTTTGTTTATTGGAGTGGCTTGGAATGTGGGTCTTATTTTCTTTGCGAATTTGGAACTTACTGCTTCAATGATTTTGTAATTTGTAAAAAGCGACTCAAATGCTTAAAATTATGATATGCAGTCTGATACGGGCAAAAGATTGATTGGAAGACAGGAGTTGCAGATTTTTGAACATATATTTGGTGGAATGTCAATTGACATGTTATCTGAAGCTCAGGAACAGGAAAGATCATTGGCACATCAGGATAGGTTAATGGAGCAAACAAAAGACAAAAAGAATGCACTTGAGGCTTACGTGTATGAGATTCGGAATAAGGTATACTGAGTTAGCGCATTCTTTCAGTATGCATATTTAATCATGTTCATATTTCATTATCTTCTTTTTGTTGAACAGCTTTTTGAAAGATATCGCAGCTTTGCTACTGACTCTGAGAGGGGAGGAATTGTTGTTCGTCTACAAGAAACTGAAGATTGGCTGTATGAGGATGGAGAAGATGAAACTGTCAACGTCTATTCTCATAAACTCGAGGAATTAAAGAAGGTAATATGCCCATCTCTGCTGACTATGCTCTCTTTTTTTTTGCATAGTTAATTGAGATAAAATATATATTTTTTGAGAACAATATGTTATTATTCTTGACTCGGCACTTTTGTTATTGTTTTTTTGTTTCCGACATGTATGTGTTTTCTAATAGAAAAAAAAGCATTTGATGCAAAATGTTAGAAAGCACGCTCAAACAGAAGGCAGCGGAACAAAACAGTGCAACCTCTAAAAAGTCAAAGTAGTTCAAATACCTCTTATACACGCCTGACTGATATGTCTTTTCTTTTGTGCATTTTTGGGATAGCATGCTTTCAAGTAATATTTTTTAGCTACTTATGTTGTTTTCTGAAGGAAATAATCGTTCAATGCAAATAGTTAGAAGTTCCATTCTCAAAAAAAATAAAGCAGCGAAGCAGAACAGTTCACCCTGTTAGAAGGCCCATTCTCAGATAATCAATACATGCATGTTATGTGTTTTTTAGTGCATTTCTTCTTTTCCTGTTTTCAGTGCTTATTTTGTTTTCTAAATGAAACAAGCATGGATGCAAATAATTAGAATGCACTAAAAAAGAAGGCAGGAAAATAAATAGTTCACCCTATTAAATAAATACAAAAATTCAAATGCCTCTTCTACATGTAGTTATGCCTATTCTTCCCCTAAAAATGTCTTATGGGATAACATGCTTTCATATTTGCATGTTATACCTTTCTTCATGCGCTTCCTATCCAACTATTTGCATTGCTTATATGACTCATATAAGAATTGAATCAATAGTATTGTTATATTGTATTTTATTCCCCTAGTTGTAGTTTTTGGTATCACATAAACAAATATTGTGGTGTCTTAATTTACTTTAATTATAAGATGTTATGCTGAAGCACTACAGCATTAAAACCCACTTTGGTTTTCTTTCATGTCATTGAAGTTGGGATCCTAGTATATTTCTACATTTCCTAAACTTGTTGCTGTATCGTAGTGTCATATTTTGCATTTACTTAGACATGCATTAAAGGAAACCCTGACAAAGTCAATTTTGATAGATATGTTTATTTGATGGTAATAGTTGATATATTTGACTGAAAAAATATTGATAGATATGTTATTTGATGCTAATAGTTGGTGGATCCTGTGGAAAACCGGTACAAGGATGAAGAAGCTAGAGCTCAAGCTACAAGGGAACTTTTGAATTGTATAGTTGAGAATAGAATGGCTGTAGATTCATTAAAAACCCATGAGAAAGATGTTGTAAGTCATTCTGTAGATTCCAAGTGTTTGTAACTTTGTAAGCATGTTTCCATGTTAAGATTAATTGGATAATTTATTTATTTTTAAATCGTTTCAGGTTTTGAGCGAATGTAGCAAGGCTGAGCAATGGCTACGCGAGAAGTCTAAGCAACAAGATTCTTTACCCAAGAATGCTGATCCTGTGTTATGGTCTCATGAAATCAAGAAAAGGATGGAAGCCTTGCATATGTGTGTCCTCTTATCTCATAATGTTTTAATTTCTAATATACTTGCCATACTTATCTTTAAAAAAAATGTTATACTTCAGAGTGCAGATTTATCTTCCTGTTTTGGGACATTATCTGTCTCTGTTCTTATTAATCTCATTGGACCTTCGCAGCTCATGCCAGAACATACTGAGACATAAAAGTTCTCCATCAAGAGCAGATAAATCGAGTTCGAACCATCCTACTAGGGATGAGATGCACATTGATTGATCCTCGTTTACTTTTACAGAAGTCATTCTCATAATCATTGTTAAGTGATCACATTGTTACTGAGCCCCTTCCCCACAACCAGCTTCTAGGATTAGGTGCACAGGCAAATGTTTGAAAAAGAGGACTCCTGTTTAAGTTTTGCTGTATCCCTAGGACGGCAATTTGTCATCTCCTTTTGGTATCCAAGGCTTCTGGTATTGCCTAGAGGTCCTTGCCACTTCGTATTTGTCCCTTGATGTTTCCAATATTTGGTAGAGGTTCTCACTATTTTGTGTAACCTTGCCCCCATCTTCTGCAATCTTCTACAGCGTTACTCACAAAAGAAAAGGAAAAACCTTATGTCTTACAGGACTGGAAGATCCTTGAATTGGATAGCAGTTCATTAGCCAAGAATCATCAACAGGTGTTCTGGATTTTTTGAGGCACGAACAAATTCATGGTTCGTTGTCAACCTCTGTTATATATATGAATATCCCTCATAGTGTAACTTACTATACACAAAGGGTGTTTGCCATTTAGCTGATGGGGGATTCTTAGTTTCTAATGGATGCTGAAAGCATCCACTTTGTTTGTAATTGCTTCACAAGGATACGTTAACAGCCTAATTTTATGTTGGTAATTGGCGGTGGGTTGTCGATACCTGTGCATTTGGTGAAATATCAAATAGTGTTGTATTTCTTGTCCACCACTTTGTAATTTGTATTATGTGATATTTTCTTCAGCTCTACGTTGTACTTTCTAGTTGGATTGCTCTTTCATTTATTGCAACACTATAAATTATTGTGCTAAATGTAACTTATGTTTTACTTTTTCATCCTTTTAGAGACCTGGATTTTACTTGCAAGCAATTATTTGATTGGCTTTGTGTGTCAACAGATAAATTATTGCAGTTAAAATGTGAACTGGCTATTTAAAAGTAAAGTAATCATGAGAAATGAAAAGCTGCTCAGAACCAATGATGAGCTTTGATAGATCAATAACTTTGGCAGCTGAAACGAAAGTAATTGAATTATTAGTGTGGTACCAGGATACTATACCTTGTTGTAAACAAATACACACAATAAAAGGAAAAAATATTGTTTATTAATTCTGAATAAAATTTGTTAGATACATTTATACATATGATGTGTGACTGAAATTTCCCTGTCAGATTTATGGCTGAAATTCATGAGTTTTGTTTTGGAAACTAGTAATTATTTATGTATTTGGATAAAATAAATTACTAAGGAAAATAAATTAGGAAAGTGAAAAATTTGTGTTTGGTATTCGATTTAATGATATGAAAAAGATTATGCTAGAACAATAAATTCTCAAGAAATAAATATATTTTTTCAAGTTTTACATTTCTTTGAAGTCAACAAAATTTTCTTGCTAACAAAAATTAGATGAAATTATTTTCCCAGAAAATCCCTCTTGAGAAAAAAAAATTCCCATAAATTAAATAATCGAAAATATTTTCACTTAAGTATTCATATTGCCTTATTTTTCAAAACAATTGAAAGATCACTTTTATTTTTAACTTTATATAAGTACAAAACTGATCATATCAAAGCTGGGGAAAATGTTTTCCCCTACTACAGCGAATGCATTTTTTTCCACGGATAAAAGTTTTTAGTCAGCCATTTATTCCTTTATGTTGAAAAATTCTTCTTAAATTCCTAAATTAAATGTTTCAAGACAAGCATAAAAAAACAATAAGAGATAAAAAAGTAAGTTTATGTGAAAAAACAACATACGAAATCAAATGTTTCCACTGCAGTACACTGCCGGCAATTTTTGCAATTCCAGTTTACACAACTGAACAACCTTCTTTGAGGAAACACAATTTTTGGACGATTACGAGTCTAATTTGATTCGAACTGGTATCAAATTCAATTCGATAAAATATCAATCAAATTTATAATAACATAATCTTTGAATTCGATCAATCTCGACTTATTGAGATTAAGTTACATCGGATTGATCATCAAATTATTTAATTAATTTTTTCTTTATCCATAATATTTAATATGAACACTTTATGTAATATTAAATTATTTTAAAAGATTAAGGTATTATAAATTAAATATTTGAAAATTAAATTATATTTTTGAAAAATAAGAATTTAATTTCAGATATTTAAAATATTTTTTTTAGAGAAAAATTGGGATGTTGAGCGGGTCTCTCACACCCCGTGTTGAGCACCATTACAACCATTTAAATAACCAAATAATTTTTTTTAGTTCATTAGAAAAGCTCTTAATGAGGAGAGAGAAAAAAAAACTAACCAAATGATTATAATTATTTTTTTATGTCATGATTGAAATCTAACCATTTTATTAGATTTGAATGACTGTGATGGTGCTCTCAACACATGGTGTTGAAAGACCCGTTCAACATCCCCATTTTCCTCTTTTTTTTATAATATCTTAATCTTTTAAAATAATTTTAAGTTTTAAACTAAATAAAATAGTTTTCATTTTTTTAGAAAAGATATGAAATGTCTGATAACTCGATCGAGTGAGGACCTACCAATAATTGAGTTAATATCGGATCCTACTTAAATCTCAAAAATAAAAGATAAAAGAAAACTTAAATGCTTAATTACAAAAGTGCATTTTTATAGTTTTTCTCTTTTTGAGGTTTTTAATCTATAGCTTTTTTTGGGATTTTGCCAAATAGGGCCTAACTTTTATTTTAGGCGTTTCAAGATCTTAATTTATTTCTCCTCTTTTGAGAGATTTGATTTTAGGAATCTTTTAGAACATTATTGATTTGCCGACTGCCTAAAGTGAGACGATGAGAATAAATACTTTCAATCGGATGCAGTGCCTAAAAATTATCTAATTCTTCAAATTTTAAGCAAATAAACGTTCCACAAAAATGACGTAGAATAACTTTAAATTTGCCTTGTAAAATAAAAAAAGTAAAGGAAAAAAAATAGTAAAAACTTCTAATTCAATATTTATGAGAATTTTTAGAAGAATATAAATGCTTGTACGTTACCAGATCATCGTCTTTGTATATGTGGACAATTCAGGCCTCCTATATCGATGTTTTAATTTATGTCTACTTTTAATTCACTTCCAAGTTTTGGAACAATCAATTCAAGTCATTCAGGACATAATAGTGATGACAAAAATCCACACATAACATCCGGAGTGTACATAACAAAAAGTCAATTCATAAAAAAACAAGACTCGGAAAAATGATCTTGGAAGTCCTAACAAAATCTGAAATCTGCATTGGAGATGGATGGCAGATTGCCCACTGCTTCACTTCAAACATCTTGAACACTCAGACCTGCAGCATCAATCAAAAAATAATTTATTCGCCAATGAGATTGAAGTTACAATGAGATATAAAATATAGTAAAACATCAAAAGGGGATACACTTGAATACCAAAGACACTTAACAATCAATCAGCAAATGGTGTACACACCTTTGTTTAAGCAAGAAAAATACAAAACATGATCTATTTTTTTCAGATTAACACTTTATTCCGAAGAATAAAACCAATCAGAAATCAAATAACATTTTATTTTAGAGAATAAAACCAAATTAGTCACAATAAGTAATCGAAGTATTGTTAACTATTTGTTGAAGTGAAGTTGAATTATTTTATTCCTAAGGTAAAGCTAGATTAGGCTAATCTCCTTTTTTTGTGGTGCCAACATAAGAAGGGTTAGCATGTCATTAATAAAAATGGCTAAACCTATTTATTTAGAATAGAAAAATATTTCCTTTTGCTGAAAATAATTAGTGTATTTTCGTTTCATTCATCTCATATTTTAATCTCAGCATATCGAAGTCATAGGTATCTATTTATCAACTAAACAAAAAACACTACATCTAATATATATTCCAACTCAAAATAGCCCCTTAATCATCAACTGTGAAAGTAAACACAAGTGAATAGCAAAACATCTTCAGTTGAAAAAACTTCTAGATAACTGATTGAAAAGATTGTATGATGCATAATTAATGGGTGAATATTATAGACTCATTATTAAATGCATTGTTAAATGCAAAAAAAAAATGAATTGAGTGTCTTGATCGATAATGTAAGTAGATAGCAGTTAAATAAGATTAATTTGTGTTTAGACAAACCACCTAAAAGGAACCAAACATGTCTAGAACCACATTGCATCTTCACTTCAGTTGTTGCAAATAGGAAAACAATAAACAATACCTAATTCAGAGTTTTTTAGTGTTTCCAGTAAGAATCAAAGCACATATTTTTCATCAATCATCTAATTGCGCTTGTATCATCAACAAACATATGAAGAGGGACAGGAGAATGACCTGGAGGGAGGGATTGCTTCAACTTGTCGGCCTTCTCGGAATCGAAGACGCAGAGGGTGTACAGGTACTTGGAGCAGCGGACCTTGAACTTGACCACATCCTTGCTCCTCTTTATCTTCACGGATCGCGCATCCTTCCTCCTTGCGGTAAGGAGGAAGTCCTTGATCTCGTGAATTTGCTTCGGCTGCACCAAAAAAATTTGCAGCAACAGCAACAGCAATCAACATAATTAGACAAACATATAAAATGCGATAAAGGAAACAAATTTAAAAAAATTGCATCGACCTTTTATGCATCTTCAAGAAACTAAACGGAATGTGCATTAAAAAGCAATTTTTTTAGCTTATATGAAATCGAACGATTGATGAGATCAACAGAGACAAGCTTAACAGTAAAAATCAAGAAAAAAAAATACTCAAATACAATCTTAACAATGCATGGCAAAGGATTAATCGGGTGAAATAATTTGGGATCGATGGGAAAAGAAATGGTACCATTTTGGTTCCGGCGACGAATCACTTCCTCGGAAGCGGCGGCCGATGGACCTTTTTTTATCGGCGGTGTAAACCCTACCTGCTATTTATCACTACTGCCACATTTGGGCCGTAGCCCACTAATATGACATCTCAGGTGGTGCTCAGTTGGGTTGGGCGCAGGCCCTTCACTTTGTCTAGGCAATTTTTTTTGTTTGTTTATTTTCTTAAATATCCTGTATAATAAGTCAATTTAAAATTTTTGGAAAAATGAATGCATCATGAGTCATTTTTATCTTATCAAATATATTTTAATCAATTGATTTTAAATCTATGGCTACAATATGTTAATAAATTATCATATATATATATATATATATACTGTCTAAAAAATGAGAATCAAATTTTTTTCGATTTCCCAATGAATAGTTGATATTAATTTTAATTGTGTTTAGATGAACTAAAAATATTAAGTTCTATGGATGTTTGGATGGACTAAAGTGAACTAAAAAATAAATTATTTTAAAATAAACAATGGTAATTTTTTTTGTTAATATAAAAAAATTATTCTTAATATATTTTTAACAAAGATAATTTTTGTTTAATCTTAAAATTATTGTAAGCAATATACATTTAAATTAATTAATTAATTAGATATTAAAATCATAATAATAGTTTCTAATGATATTTAATTATAATATATAAAATTGTATTTTGAAAAATCTTATATAAAACAATATAAAAATAATTTAAGAAAAAAAGAAAAAAAAACGAGCCAATAATTAAGATTTTAGACTTAAAATTAAATTTCAATAAAGATTGAAAGTTAAAGTTAAAAATATAAATTAAAAGCTAATACAATGAATATTCTGTTAACCTTAAACTATAAAGCAAACACATATTAAAATAAGAAAGAAAATTAATCTTATAATATAATATAATATAATATAATATAATATAATATAATATAATATAATATAATATAATATAATATAATAT